>JACXGM010000048.1:8787-111714 GCA_016801145.1 Umbra pygmaea
ATGTCCCTGGTCATTTCACACAGGGACACAGGTTCATGTCCCTGGTCATTTCACACAGGGACACAGGTTCATGTCCCTGGTCATTTCACACAGGGACACAGGTTCATGTCCCTGGTCATTTCACACAGGGACACAGGTTCATGTCCCTGGTCATTTCACACAGGGACACAGGTTCATGTCCCTGGTCATGCCACACATACCCTGTAGTAGGTGTAAGGAACCTAGTGGGCCAGCAGGCACCTGGTAACCAAGCTTTTTTTCCCCAGGCAGCAAACAATGCGTTCTTCCTGGCTGACCTGGGGATCATCAGGAGGCAGCATGTTCGCTGGCGAACCCACATGGCTCGGATAAGACCCTTCTATGCTGTCCAAGCCAACAGCAGCCAGGCTGTCATTGAGATCCTAGCTGCTCTGGGCACTGGCTTCATCTGTACCAACAAGGTGCCTCAAGTTTTTTTATAACAATCCAATTGTAACCGACTTGTCTGCAGTTTTAGCATGTTGGGATTTATTGGAATTATTTGGTTCAGGAGTAGATCTCAACGCACTGCTGTTGAACCCTGTTTGTGTATTAAATGTGTCTGAATCAACTTGTCTACTGATTTATGTCTCTGACTAGTTGATTCCGGGGAGCTAATTCAAGACTACAACAAAATACTGAAATGTTTGAGGAGATTTATGAGAAATGCTGCTAAATTCCAGTGGCATACTCAGCGGTGCGCTTAAAGGGGGGAAAGGTGATGATGATTTAGGGGGCCCTGGTAGGAATTGGGCCCTGGAATTTAAGAAATGAATGAATTACCATATCAGTGGATCTCACACAAGTTCTCTGTCATGGGGCCCAGAAATCCTGGCTATATGTCATGGGCTTACATTATTACAGCTATCAGAATAATATTTTCCTTGTAGAAAATAGTTGTGCCATCTAGTAGTTTTTGATGCCACTAAGTGTTGCTCTTTCATGTCTTGGAGGTAAAATAATAAACACTATTGTTCTGGTGCCTTTTCAGTGTGAATTGGAGCTGGTGCAAGGCTGTGGTGTTTCCTCTCAAGACATTGTCTACAGCGGTGTGTGTAAGCAGCTTTCTCAAATCAAGTACGCAGCCAAGAATGGCATTGACTTCCTGGTTTGTGACAACGAGACCGAGCTACGCAAGATTGCTCGCTGCCATCCTCGTGCCAAGTAAGTTTTCATAAAGTCTTACAACAGGTATAAATGCAATATGGTTAAAATCCATATTTTGATCATTCCCATATCATTAGATATTAAGAACCTAACAATATTATTTCTCTGTTCAGACTGTTGCTGCAGATGCACTCCTCCGGTGATGGCCAGGATGCAGGCATGACCTTTGGCTCCAAGCTGAAGGACTGCAGACACCTGATGGAGAAGGCCGTGGAGCTGGACATGCAGTTGGTTGGGGTCAGGTGAGCGTCCGGCATTCAAAGTTTCAGTTTCATTGTAATTGTACTGTGAGGCATGAGGCAAACAGACAGTCAATCTATTTACTCTTTTTCAAACATTACCTACAGATATTGGTTGCGTTCAAGTAAACTACTCGAACACATTATTATAGTGTTCAATCGCGCAAATATATTTGGTGAACGTAATCATCCCGTACATGACCTGACTCAAGGCTTCCGTGTTGGATGAGCAGTGTGAAAAGAATCGACGGCTCAGCAACATGTTGTTCGATGAACCGTGTGTGTACCCCTCATCATCCCACTGATCTGTCCACGGTGTTGCAGAGCTGCCAACAAGGCAGAGTTAGTAGTGAATTGGGAGGGAAAGAGAATGGGGGGGATCTATATGTGCACATCACACCATAGACCCGGACCAGATGCACAGACTTTTCAGTAGCTGTCTGTTGAAATAGAGCAAGTTACAGTAGGTGGGTTGTCTCAATACTCAATCTAATCCACTCCAATAGTGAATATATAGCCTATAACTTGAATGTTAGATTAGCTTAATTGTTCAGCAATTTATCTTACATGTTTTATACTCTACATTGACTATGATCTCAATATCTATCTGTCAGGCAATTCGTCGTTAGGACAACTAGTATAATAATCAGTGAATTTCGTTAAATCAGCTGTTGGCGAAGTTGCCTGTATTAATGACAACAAAACTGTCACTAAGCTGCTACTTTGCTATCTAGGTGGTTTTGTTTGTTAAACTAGAAGTGCAAAGTTATGTGAGTAAGGGTCTTGATGGTATTGGAGTAAGAACCTCTCACTTCCAACAAAGACGCATACATGTTACAGGATATACATTGATGCTTAAAATCCATTCACATCTGACAATACTGCCATGATGTTTACATATTTTTAGCTTCTTTTGTTTCTTGCTAAAACACATAAGCCCAGTGCAGCATGGGCGGAACCTTCTTTTAGAAATGCGACTTTACTAATACTTTTGTTCATAATCATGATGTTCAAGTAAATGTCATTTTAAAAACTACGTTTCTAAATTCTTAGCAAGTTTAAGTTGAACACGGCCCACAGCACTGATTGGTTGTTTGGGTGAATTCTGCTGCGGCGCTCAAAAGATCAGGCGATGTAAATAAGCTTTCTATCTAACATGGCTTGAAATTCCGGCAACAATTTAAATTTTCCATAAGTAATCATACATTTTTCATTCATTACAATGAAGTTCAGTGTGTAAACTACACAACTTTAAAAAAGAAAATACATTTTCAATATGTTTTGGCTTGAGTCGGCAAATCTGACATGTTCTTCAAGGCAGCCATGTTTTTTGGGGGGGGTGGCAACTTACTTCAGAGCAGTCAGAATTTCTCAAATTGTTCAATGTCCTTTCCTGTGTCCGTCCCTGATCATGTTGTTTCCTCATGTCATCACCATTGTCCCTGTAATGCAGGTTCCACATTTCCTGTGATGACCCTGAGGCCTATAACCACGCAGTGTCTGATGCTCGCTGTGTCTTCGACATGGCGGTGAGTTAGCTGTTGCTTACTTTTAATTTTGTGTGATTCCGCCCCCCCTATTTTGTTTTCTACCCTCTCAATTGCTGTTGTCCAGAGCCCTTTTAAATTGACACGTTAGATTTCTGTAATAAATTAGTTAAAGAGCAATGCGCCCGGTGAATTAAAAAGAGATGACGCAACTCTCTCTGAAGGGCTCTGGTCTTGTCCAATGTTCCCACTGACCCTGCCTTGTCGGCAGCTCTACAACCCACTGGACAGATTCGGGAGGGTGAGGGTTGGTTACATGGTTCATCCAACCACATGTCGCCAAGCCGGAAGATATTTTCGTACAGCTATTCCAACACGAAAGCCTTTAGTCAGATCATGTGTGGGATGATTAAGCTCACGACTATACTTCCACGATAAAGTTCTGCACACAAGGAGTCGCTGAAGAGCAACGTGGCAGGATAGATAATCTGATTTATCTAACTCAAAATCCAGACAGACAATTTTCTCTGCCTCATGCTGGGGTTCCGGGCAAAGTTGAAGAATCCATAGTCAGGCTCGAACCACTGTTATCATGACGTAGTTTGTCCTGCTAGGCAGCGACTTCGCTCACTCTGCCATGAGACCCTAGCTTTTGCTTATTTAATGGTACTATGAATGTGTACTGTATTAGATAGAAACCAGTAGAAGTTAACAGTGTGTTTCTTTGTTGTCAGGAGGATATGGGCTTCAGCATGACCATCTTGGATATTGGAGGTGGATACAGCGGCTCAGAGTCTCAGCTGAAACAGGTCCTTGTTGTATAAGTTCATTATTTAATTTATTAGGTTATGTTACTTTACCCTCTTCAAGGTCTGTAAACATGACAACATTAAACCATGATGTACTTTAGATCTACTGTGTAGATTCTGTCCGGACTTGGGTGCATGACAAGTCTTACTGTTGACAACTGTCATTTCCATAAGTATTATTGATTTTAGGCCTATAAAGTCCAGTAACACTTGTTTGCATATTTTTAACAAGTTAAATAATTTGTGTTAATTACATTGCATTATTCCTGCCAATTGAAGCCCATACAACACTTGCATGGATAAATAAGAATACTATATCCAGGTCGTTCCAACCATGTGTAAATCAAGAAATCACCCAGCACTACCTTACATACATGGTAAATGACTTTAACAAAACGAATGTGTCGGTCACTGAGTTTAACGCTTATACATTTTCAACATTAGAGAACCATTATTTAAAATGAAGTCATACCACAACTACATGAGCAAAATAGCATATTTGGCAAACCCTAGAAAAAACAGAAAATAATCAAGTACTATTTATAATAAAATGCATTTTAAAAAAGGTAATAGCGGTGCCTGGGTTCAGTCTGACATGGTGATAGACTTTGTCTTTTGAGCTAGTTTGCAGAGATTAGCCTACTGTTCACAGTAAATCCTACAGATGTTGTGTTGAGCCCAAGTGTCGATGTGTGTTCAGAGCAACACCATCCGACAGCCTTCAACACCTTCAACACACAATACTGTGAATGGCTGAGAGGCTAAACATGCTGATGCTTTCTTCCTGTGGTAGATTATTGGAGCAGTCGGCCCTCTGCTGGAACTGTACTTCCCTGCCTCGTCTGGTGTATCCATCGTGGCTGAACCTGGCTTTTACTACGTGGCCTCTTCCTTCACCCTGGCTGTTAACATCATTGGAAAGCAAATAGTTGCCCGGGATCTTCATGGTAACCAGTTACATGGTCAGTGTTGCTCTAGTTTCGCCCACATGGCATAGCTCTGTAAACAGTGGGTTTTATTTTCAGGACCACTCCAATGTAAGATGCAGTAGATACAATCAGCCACTAAATTACATTTGTAATATTATGAAAACATTGAAGCAGGCTTGGATGGTCCAGTGGACCTGCGCATGACTTCACTACTATTGTCTTGTGACCCGTATGAACAGATGAGCCGTCTCCTGACCATGAGCCAGAGTTCCTCTACTACATGAACGATGGTGTTTACGGCTGTTTTTCCAGCAAGCTTGCTGACAATGCGATTCCAGCCCCGGTTGTGCACAAGGTAAATATTTTGGTTTCAAGGTTCGGTAAACCAAAATAAATTTTACCCTCCGGAAAACTAAATTACAAATTAAATCCCTGAAATTAGTGTTTCTATATTTCATGATTTCTTATTATCAAGCAAAGATTCGGTTCACAAACACCTTCCTTATGTACAAATTTTAACCATGAAGGTATTTCTGACCGTCTCTGTGTGGATGTTCTAGGGCATTCCGTCAGAAGATCCTGTGTTTGCCAGCAGTCTGTGGGGTCCGTCAGGTGATGAGCTCGACCTGGTCCTGGATCACTGTCTCCTGCCAGAGCTGAGTGTGGGAGACTGGCTAATTTTCAACAACGCTGGGGCCTACAGCCTGGGTCCATCGTCCACCTTCACAGACACTCCCAGCCCCACTGTCTACTACACCATCGCTGCTAGAGACTGGTAAGAGTCAGGGGTGGTACAGGACCAGGTTCAGATACTGTTTAACCAGGAGGGTGGGGGTGACGTTTTGGATGGAGGGCTACCTGGGGATTTAAAGAACAACAAAGGCTTTTTGTCAAAAACTATTCATAACTTTAAAGAGCAGTTATTAAAACAGTTTTAGGTCCAGGTAGTGTCAGAAATTAACTTTTTGGCTCACCTGCTAAGGGGACTGGCAGACGAAGAAATCCACCAGCCATGCATATTTTTTTACCTGCCAAAATAATATATTGCCTTTTTGAGTCACACATACATTCACTTCAGTACATTTAATTGAAATAATAATTTATGTTGAATTCAAACTTAAAGAAGAGGCCAAAGCAACATTTGAGACAATTATATTAATATATTGATAAACGGTTAATCAAAAGGTATTTGTAGATCTGCAACACACAGAACAACTCATCACCACAGCCTCAGCATCATACTGTAGTCAAAACACAGAACAACTCAGCACCACAGCATCATACTGTAGCCAACACACAGATCAACTCATCACCACAGCCTCAGCATCATACTCTATATCTCCTTCTGTCTCCACTGTTGTAACACTCTCTGGCCCGGCATCAACTCTTTATAACTCCATAAGCTCCAAATTGTTCAAAACTCCTGTGTGATTCAACTTTTATTGCACACCTCCATATTAACACCCTAGGCCAGTGGTTCTCAGCCTTTTCTGGTTATTGTACCACCAGGGGTCCTAGTAACCCTACTTGGGATCCTCTGCCCTTTGGCAGAAGAGATTTGCTCACAATTGCTTTCACAGATTTACAACTGCATCTGTACTGACTGTGGACAAAGTTGCATTTGGATGCCATACCCAAACCTAAACATAGAAAATATTGCTGAAACATACAGTTTGCACGTGCATTGCCTCATATGTTCTATTGTATTACTTTACATATGAGCGAAACAATTGTTTCCAAACACGTAGACAAGGCTATTTCACGAAATGTGTACTGGTATTTGATCATTTAATACACGCTTTGTATTCATAAATTGAACAGTCTAGGCACTAATTTTGCTCATGGCATAAACCTTAAGCAAAGTTTTTAGATACACTAAACAAAGTAAAAAAAATCAGAAATCGACTTTAATATGTAAATCACCTATCAGCTGCCATGTGTTGTGTTTGTCACACTCATCCCGCTTGTCATTTCTGGTGTTTTAACATAGGTGTTGAAAGTGTTCACAACGGCAGTAAGTGGTTTGTGCACATTAGCATTGTACCGATGAACGCACACGCTCCGAAACGAGACAAGCGAACCGAACGGTTCAATGTTTTTTCATGAACCGTACCACCATTACAAAGTATGCATATATGAAGGTTGCAATTTGTCGCATACAAAAATCTACGTTGTTCAAAGTATTTCTGTTTAATGTTCTGCAACAGGCCTCGTGTTTGTGTTGTCATTGACAGGTTTGTGTTGTCGTTGACAGGTTTGTGTTGTCGTTGTCAGGTTTGTGTTGTCGTTGACAGGTTTGTGTTGTCGTTGACAGGTTTGAGATGCAGGATGATGGTATGACCCAGGATATCAGCATGAAGAACCTCTCTCTGGTCCCTTACGTCCTCCACTCCGGCCAATCAGAAGCCCTGTCAGTCCCAGCTTAGCGCTGCTAAACCAATCCCTGTCTCTGCTGCACCCAGGTCAACATTTCAATTGAAGGAAAAGACTAAAGGGTGTTTGCGGACAGCTTTTTGTCAGTTTCGGAAGAAATTGATTATGTGTTTGTTTAGCTGGGAGCAAACTATTGTTTGAGGATTCTCTTGGATATTAACGACTAGCCAATGGTATTCCTTCCTTTCCACATCACCAAATTAGAATGCAACAAAATGAAGGCTATAGTGATGTAACCATAAAAAAAAATGGATAGAAAGGCCATTGAACTGCTTTGTGTGGACATTCAATTAGTACACAACAAAATGGCGATTGTTATTAGTTGTCACGGTGACAACATGCAAATCAGTTTAATGCGGAAGTAGGTCACTAGATCTTTGCAATGGAATGGTACACATAAAAATGGCTGCCGCTCTGACCATTATGTTACATTGATTTGAATTAGAATGGCCTTTCTATCCAATCTATTTCTATGGATGGAACTCACATGCTTACATACATTTGACTCATGTTTTAACATGTCTACCTACATATCTTCATCTCCTGGTAAATTCCGTTGTCTACCCACTCAGTGCAGTGGTTTATTTTAACAAAACAAGACATTTCTAGATGCTTTGCAAAAACATTTATTTGTATATTGATGGTTTTATTGATTGTCTTTTGTGCTAAGGATATGTAATTGACTTGCATCAGTCTGTATTAATACAGGACATAAATTATCCAACCTAGTATACCGGTAGTTCACCATTTAAGACTGGAGCACTTTTTATGCACCTGGTTTGGGGAGTTATCAAGTTATCTTTGGTCAATTCAGATTTCTGGCGATAACTGGTACTGGGAAAGTGGTTCACCTTTTAACCAGGGTAATATCTATGACAACAAGTCCTGGAATTAACCTGCTTCACTAGGTTAACACACCGCTAAGTCCACTCAACCTCAATGAAATTACCGGGCCACATGTTTCAGACCAATTACATTTGAGGGCACTGCGTTCTACAAGTCAGGAGATGCAAGAGGCAGCACAGTGCATTTTGATGAAGGGGAACTCGCAAGTAATACGTGTACTGAACCAAGCATTTTGTTGATGCTCTATGGAACTTGCCCTCACACTAAATGTCATGTTAGTGTTATTCTTTCATTCAGATTGTCTTGCGCCATGTCATATTGCGACATTGATGTTTTTTAAGTTACTTAACACGTTTCTGGACAATTGTGCAACATCTGTGAATTAGTTTTTAGCACTACAGGGCTCTACAGCGTGACCGGTTTACTTGCATATGCATTTATCATTTCTGTGAAACTGCAACTTGTATTTTAGGGCATCAGTACACCTAGGGAATTGATGGATTCTCTATTTAATACCTCATGTTTTTCATAGTGCCCTTAGATTCTTTTTGTGTCCCTACATTTTTTCAAGTTATAAAGAAATGGTCAGCATGGAGCTCTGCACTAATAGTAGGCTATGCCTATTATTTTTTATTTTGCTTGAAGTTATGAAAGTAAATGAATATAAAAGCTATTCTTGGCTAAATGATGAATTGTTTGTTTTATTATTTACATTTATTGCCTTCCTTTGACTTTTCTGTTATGTTTTGGGCGAGTACCTTCAGAATTCAGAAACCGTTTCTCTCACAGCACTGTCCATTTTATTTCTGTCCCGAGCACAAATCCTCATCCTGGCGTCCATGCGGTTGCCGGTCCCCACTTCTCAGTTACAGACATCGAAGTTACTACGTCAGTGGGCGTGTAATATTTTTCTACTGAGCATAACAGTAAATGATCATTTTCCATAACACCCACAGTGAATTTCTCACTAGAAGGAGTAGTAACACACCCACTCACAATTTAACATGAATACAAACTTTCATTTTTTTATTGCCAATAGTCTTGTAACAACAGAACAAAATATGCAAATCTTTATTCAGAAAGATAAATATACACACTTTCAGTTCTCAATGTCTGTGCCCTGTGCAACACTTTCAATTTGGCACAAGTGTAGAGGTCCTTCTGGTTTGTCAGTAGCTATGTACACCAAAGTAAACAAATAACATTCACATAAACAAAGGCCAATCTGGGACATTAAACAAACTCAATTTTTTTTTCAACTTGATAAGAGAAACATTGCCTGTGGTGGTTCATGGATGATACATTTCTCCCACTTCCCAGATACTGTTACATTAATAGAGGAAGGTTATGCAGAGGTATTTGGGTGAAAGTAGAATGCAATAAGAAACAATTTGACTACCCAAATGTGTTACTGATCACAAGCCTTAAATGCCATAAATAGTTTAAAGCAATTTTTGGTTAGGGGTATGTTATTTAAACATTTAGGATATAAAAAGGAGTGTACAATCCTGCTGTCATTCATCACACTGAACTGCTAAACATCACACGCTGAATAAAATATGAAATCATAAACTTGTTTCAGTCTTGCAGTCAGCACTATGCCAGTGAATAAATGAGTTCCTGTTGAAGAACAGTTTGTTTGACAGTCTTTAAGATTTCGCTGATGGGAGAAGCGGAAAGTAGAGTACTGAACATCTGGGACGTGAAACATCTGCACTGTGATGGATTCCCGTCTTCCAACAGGGTGTTTTAGTGGCCAGGTGTCGGCGGGCGTGTTTAGCCAGATGGTCACTACGCATGAAGGAACTGTGGCACATGGGGCATGCAAAGCATTTCTCTCCCGTGTGGGTTCGACGATGGCGAGACAGCTCGTCAGACCGTGCAAAGGATCTCTCGCAACCTTCCCACCTGCATTTGAATGGTTTCTCGCCTGCGGAGGACAAAAAATAAACAATGGTGTTAAGACAGAAAACACGGCCATTCATACGAGCTAAGATGGAGGAAACACTGAAGCTCCATTTACATGTCTGCTTGTAATGGTAATGGCTATAAGGAGGTCTTGAACATGGTTGTGCATTTAGGTACGGTACCATTAAGGATGCTAATGTTTTACCCTTAGTCTACCATCTCAGTTCACTGAAAACATTCTTTACAGTAACAACCTGGGAGCAATTATGGTTAAGACAACAATATATAGATTTTATAAACCTTGCTGGTTTAGGCCTATAATCTACCTAGCTTTTGGGCTAAGTCTTAAACCGAACCCTCCACTCCACCCTCTAATTGCCTTTGCAATTTGCGAAAGTGTCCCAAAGTTGAGGGCGCGAAAATGTTCATGGGTATAGGGGCTAATAAAATCCTCCGAAACCCACTTCCAACGAGTGTGCACCACAGGTCACACTTGTTGGGTGCAGAGTAGAATGCCTTAAACTTGCATTCTATCTGAATTTCTGATGGGGGCGACACATTGTTGCAAGAGGTCGGTTTCTGAGAAAGTCAGACACTTCTCAATTGATTTATTACCTCAGTAAACATTTTCATAATGAGTTTATGGTCGCAATCTCTAGTTTTAAGTCTTCTGCAATACAGAATGATGTTCATTTTTAGAATTATGGTCTCGATTTAAAAATCTGCGTTTAATCTGTGGGTGTTTTAAAGAGTGGCTATGATGTGATTGACAGTGAAAGTGTGCCAGTGAAAGTGTGTAACGTAACATAGTTTGTAGGTCTGCAGTCTTCCCTTTTTGAGAAGCACTTGTATAGTGCCCACACAGTCTTGTTCAATGGCAGATTTATTTTGGAATAGGCACTAATCAGAGGCAGAATCCTTATGATGTCATTATGTAGACTTTTCAAAAAGTCTTTTACAGTATTTTTCAAATACAAAACAAAAGTATTTTGATACAAAATACTAAGCCATTTTCATTCAGCCTATCAAATACAAATTTCAAAATGCTATTTTGTATTTGAAATACATATTTTAAATACATGTATCATAAATACTGCCCATCCCTGGTCAGTGGTGGAATTTCTACCTGCCAGCTGTGAGATTTTGAAAAAAAGTGCTAAGAATGTGTCGGATTGACGGTTGTTGACTGTAGTCAGGGTACGCACCACAGGGCGCTGTGTGTGCACAACCGGTATGTTTGTTGTTTGGGTGGCAACCACTCACAAGCAACAGCAGTGGAGCGGGAGAGGCACTTCAGATGTGTTCATGACGACGGAACATTGTTTACACAGTGTGACATTTCTATTCTTTGTTGAAATGTGTAGAAGAAAAAAACTGAAAGCGGTATCGATCCTATTGACTCTAGTATCAATCTTTAAAAACGGAACGTAATATCGGTAGTTTCGATATTTTGAGATCGATCCGTCCACCCCTAGTGGGCACTCCGAACGAGGGCGTAGGGGTCGGTTCGGGATTAAAGGCATGTTACTGGACAGATGCTGTAACCGCTAAGCTATCTGCCGTCCCTTGAGATACCCTTCTGGCCCCTCCAACCCTGCCTTACCTGTGTGAGTCCTCATGTGGGCCTTAAGGTGGGAGCTCTTGAAGTAGGTCTTCCCGCATTCCTCATGGTGGCAGATATGGCTGCGGACTCTGGACATGTCGGCAGGCTGCTTGATACTTAAAGGAACAACAGAGCAGGTAAAGCCTGGTGCCGGGGCGATGGCTGGCAGCTTGGTGCCACCAGGAGTCAGCAGTGATGGCTGGACCGGAACAAAAGGCCGGGGAACCAGGAACATGATCGGAACTTTTGTCACCGAGCCACCCGTGAAGAAGACTGGTGGAGAACCGGCTGCTGCTGACTGCTGCTGGTGACTGGTTTCTGCCACGTGTTTATGCACCATGGTGGAGGTAACCGGTGGATTATGACTGTGGGCTGCCGTGGGGACAGCAGGTAATATTTGGCAGTAAATTGGTGCAGGATAAGGAGAATCCCTATCTGTGACAAGGGATAATGATGGAGGCTGCTGGAGTTTACCGACAGATGCTGGCACAGTCACAGTAATCAGAGCCTGGGGAGGAGCCAGCATTGCAGGTGAGTCTGCGGGCGTTCCAGTCCCTCCAGAGTCCCTGCTGGATATTGTATCTGCCAAGGGGTTGTCGATGCTGTCTGGGTTGGGCTGGGGCAATTTGGGCTTGGACTGGGTTTGTTTGTACTCCAGGAGGGTAGCTGGACAGATACTCCAGCTACACGGCTCGTGCTCTGTGTCTGCAGTGTGACGGATCACGCTGGTGGCCTGCGATCGTGGCAGGCTTACAACTACATGCATCAGGCCCTGTTTTGCTGGCTCCACCAGGCCCTGCTCTGCTGGACGTGGGCTTTGTCTCCGGCATGGGGAGGTCTGTGGATGCTGCAAAACAGTTTCTGGAGCAGGATGAATGTAACTGGCCTCGTGGTTTGGTGGGCTGTAAGGTGGAGTCATACACTGAAACATAATTTAGAAAAAAAAAATTGGTTACAGAATGATAGAATATGTACATTGAGAGATAAGGTAAAGTAGAACTGAGGGATTCAAAGGTTTTCTTTACACTACCAGTCAAAGGTTTCAGAACACACAGGAATTTCCATGGTTTTCCTTTAAATTCACCAATGTGGCATTCAATTGAGTATAATATATTTCCAAGACATTACCAATGTTACCAATAACAATGAATTAGTCACATACCATGGCAAAGCCACATTTTCAGAAGCCATTAATTCAAAACTTTAGCTCATCCATAATTAATGTAATTATGACTATCATTTCTGATCAATAAAATTCCACCTTGGTGAATGAAGGTATACATTTCTGTCAAAACACATGTACATTACTGGACATTCTAAAACTTTTGACCAGTAGTGTTTTGTGTAATTAATCTAAATATAGCTACTTGATGCAATTGCTTGGCTAGTGTTTATTTGCTTTATCGCTGCATTTGTAAACGGAGTGGTAGTACCTTGAAAGCATAGTTTCTTTCTGATTTGTTCATTAAAGATACAGATCTTTTTCCATTTTAGGCAATGTGTTCTTTAACTACTAGTAATGAGTGCTTAGCCTATTGTTGCTCTGTCAAAAAATTCTTCCTTTTCATAGCAATGAAGTCCTTAACAGCACAGTGATTATCTCCCTATATCCTTTTAACGTAATTACAGTTTTAAAAAGGATTCCTGTTCATTGAATGTCATGTAATTAAACACAGTTGTTTTTTTGTGTGTGCAAGTCAGCCATCAATTATTTATTTTCAATAGGTGTGAAGGTGTATCACAGTGACTGAGAGAGAACCAACAGAAACACAGATCACTTACCATAGACACCTGGACCTCAGGTGGGTCCGGTGAGAAAGGGCATTCATCCTCTGAGAGATCAGAGGAAGGGGTCAGAGGTCGGATATTGGCATGCCTGAATGTGCTGAAAGTCCTAGCTTTGCATTGGTTGTTAATAGACATCAGAGCCTCCACTGCTTCCATGTCTTCTATGGCCACGGTCTTCATGTGGCAACGCTGGGGCTCCTGAATCTGAATGCCAGGACAGCGCAGCTCATTCATTTCCATGGTATCACTCTGGTAACATATAATGAAATTCACTGTACCTCATTGCAAATCACTTGATCATACAGTACCTTAAATACTGGGTGCCAAATCACCTCTTAATATTATTATCTTGTCAACCAATAGATAAAGAATATGATAATGAGCATGTTGAACAGTGCGTGATAGGCTAGTGTCTGCCAGCAGCACTTTGGACCTTTATCCAGTGCCCCAGCAGATGCACCAGGCATGCTTCTAATATAAACATTCCCATACCCCCTTCAGTCAAACGGTTCTCTCACAGCATTGGCAATTTACTCGTTTAGCAGACGCTCTGAACCAACATTGGAAATAAATATGAATAAACATAAATACAATAAAATTAACAAGGTAAATAACCTGTGAGATGTTTAAAAGATGTTTCATAAATATATTACTTAACTGCCACTTCCTAAAGGGAGAGAATGTAATCAAGTGTATTGTTTGCTCAGCATCTGGCAGAGTCATCTGGCACAAAATAAATGCTGACGAAAATTCTTACAAGAAATGGCCTTGTAGGGCATGATGTATCTAAGAAACCATTATATGCATAAAGACAACAAGCAGAAGAGTTTGCAAAAGGGGCAACAAGTGGATCAAAAAAAATCACATAGCACTCCAACACAACAGGTGTCTGTAAATCACCAGCATTAGCAATATGCATTTACTCGTCATGAAGATAACTACAGGATCAACAGGAGCGATAGGCCAATTAATTTTACAGACTGCTTTAACATGTAGATGGGCTCAATGGCTCTACTCTTTACATCTCTATGCCATTAATATATTCCATTAGGGTAAATATGCGTCCTCTATATTTCTCTATGGATGAGACAACCAGAACGTACAAATGTAAACTGTCCGCTGCCATTATTTTAGTTAATAGCGCTCACAATCGTCTGTTTACATTGTAAACGTAGCTATTCCACAATGATAGTGACACTTTATTATTATTTTTTTAAACAACGTGATATTTCAACATGATCAAATATACTTCAGTCAGAATAATAAATGTAGTCTACTTACATCGTTCGGGTGCTCGATAAAGGACGACTTAAAGTTTGTCATATTCGGAGATAATAATCGAATGTGACTTTTCGGGGTGTTAATGTTAAAGTAGTGTGTGACAGTCTTGAAAATGTTTATAGATGTTTCCTTGTAAACTTTTTTGTTTCATTCACAATCATTGCGGTTGTGAGCCTGCAAATAATCCGGGTTCTATTTCAGCCAATCAGACACATAGGTGGGTTAGGCAGGAACCAATAGTCAAAGAATCAACGCGTGATCGGGGGATGATGTTGTCCGTGGGAAAAGCGTGGTGTGGCATCATCAGCGAGTGAAAATACAACTGCAAATCAAAGCAGATTTGATTTCATGTGCTAATTGGAAATAAGAAAATAGAACATTTGCTGTAGAATAACGGTTGGCCACGGCCTACATGGAACGTTTTGTTCATATGCTTTTGAATTCGGAAGAATATTCAACCTAGTGACCTAATCAAATCTCTCTTCGTTCAGACAGTGACAGTCAGGTCTGAGCTAATGTTGTTCATAGACACTGACTGCAGTACAAATTCACGGAAGGTCTGATGGAGTTTAAACGATCATTCCAGACCCCTAAACACACCCAAATGTAATCTTTAAATAAGTGGAATTTAATTCCTGGTTTAATTTTGATATTTACAATAATCTTTAAGTGTGCCATTGATTGTGAAAGGAGGACATAGATTTTTTATTTAATCAATAAATTATTTTGTTTGGTTCCATTGACACAGTAATAAAGTTATTATTTCTCTCATGTTGGTATTTAGATTTTTTTTCTCTATAATTGTATTTTTTGTATTTATTTCAGTATTGTTTGTGCATTGCCAGTCAGGGGTGCCAGTAATTTTGGAGCCCACAGTAACTAGGCTTAGGCTATATTGGACTTACAGAAGGGGGCCGAAATGTACTATTGGTTGTTCTCGGATGTATTGGCAGGCTGATCATTGTATATGACATAAATCATCTATGGTTACTGTGGTAAATACTATATTAACAAACTAATTTACTGTGGAATTTTACTTCAGCTACCCCTTTCCCCCCATGAGAAGCAGGGATGATTGCCCACCACACTAACCACCACACTTACAGCTACCTCATTTCTACCAGTTCTCCAGGCGAGGTCAGTTGGCCAGCTAGCCAGCTATATTCCACCAGTCCCGAGGCTAGGTAATAAGCTAAGCTAAACGACACTTACTTATTTTGTTTTGATGTATATTGCACATTTTCTGTTAATCCAATTAACCTAATTTCACTACCAAAATATTACTGTGTCCTTCAGTCATTTGATAGATCAAAATGAAATTGCTGATCCAAACACCCAATTATTTATTAATGAAAATCATGGAAATTGTCAGGGGTTGATTAAAGTCTGGATCTTCTTGGTGGTGGTGATGATGTTCCTCTAGGTTTCCGCACCGTAGAGAAGAACCGACTTCACATTGCTGTTAAAGAACCTGATCTTTTTTTTGATGGACAAATCTCTTGAGCTCCATATATTCTTTAGCTGGAAAACAGCTGTCCTGGCCTTGCCAATCCTTGTCCTTCCATCTGCGTCCATTCCTCCCCCGCTGCCCAGATAGAAAAAATCATCAACCTTTTCCAATGCTTCGCCTTACAACATGATTGGTGATGTGTGGTTGGTGTTCATCTTCTGGACCTTGCTCTTTCTTTTGTGGATATTGTGACCTAGGCGAGCAGAGTTAACTGCTATTGTGATGGTCTTTTCCTGAATCTGGTGTGTGGGAAAGAAGAGCCAAGTTGTCCTGCAAAGCCATTTTAACCTGTGTGTGTCACCTTGTGTGTCTGTAACAATGCCAAATATTCAAGGGTATGTACATTTCGGGTCAGAGCCATTTGGGGGATTTCTGTTACCAGTATGGTTTACAAAGGAGCCCAACAACTGATAATTAATGGCCTCATATGATCACTATTCTTAAGCCTTGGACACACCAACAAGATCGTTGGGTGTTTGTACTAGTTGGGCCAAGGGTGACCGACCGTCGCTCTAGTCTGTTCGGTTTGTCCCTCACAGTCGTGGTGCGTTGGTCTCGGTTGTCCTTTTTTTCAGGTGCTCGACGCCGATTCAACATGTTGAGTTGGCGTCGGGCTTTCCTGGCCGTCGGCCTGTGGGGATGGTGACAGGGACCACTCTGATTGGCTGTACAGCTTCTTCTTTGTCGTTTACAGGATTTTGCTAGCGAATCAGTGCTCAAAGAAAGACGGAAGTGACCAGAGCAGTAAACTACTAATGTACACTGTACAGACCAAACGCACCGATGGATGTAAACAGACAAGGTAAAAAACAACTCTGGCGTGAGATAGAAAATGCACTCACAATATCAGGTAAGATAGTCTTTTTAGACCTTGAGCTCTGTAGCCGAATACATTCTTATGTTTTATATTATTGTTCGCTACATCAAACGTGTAACGCGGTAACATTTCATAGTTCAACATTGGCATGCATGTTCTACTAATGTGCCATAACTACGATTTGTAGCTATGTATTTGAGTGATATTATATAATGTTGCTGCTACCACTATGTTTCTAATAAGAGAGACATGTCATACAGATTACTTTCCTTACTGTCTCTTCTGCAGAAGTTGTACTTACGCTAATAGTCTAAATGCAGCACTTCTATGGAATTGCTACTTTCGCTTATTAAATAATCGTATACCAGTAAAAATAACGTTTGTTAACACATATATTAATTCGACATAAGCAAAATGCTTCAATGTGTTGCTTTGTATTTCAGAAAAAGAACAGATGGTGGGAATCGCCGAAGACCCAATACTTCCGACATGCATTGGCCAGCAAAATATACGCCTATGCGTAAAATAAAATTAAAACCTTGATCTTTACTTCTTGTAGTCACTTATGTAGCATCTACATGACAAGCATTTGAATCTGAATTTGCCAGACATGGCCACTGATTTTCCAGGTGGGGCATTTCTGCATCCAGGATTCAAAATTAAAATTTTCATCCACCAGCCAAACGTCTAGTAAATATTCAGATTTTACCAGCCACTCAATAGATTACTTTAGTTTTTTAGGCTGGTGAGGGAGGCAAACCTACCAGCCACCTGTATATTTAACCAGCATTTGGCTGGTGAATACTGCTAATTTTGAACCGTCTGCATCTCTATGCACATCTAGCCGTTGATACATTCACTTTGTTTCACTCTCACATTGTCTCCCACAACCTGCCATAAGTGTTGTGTGTATGTTTGTTTGATTTTTACTGCTTTGTGATTTTATATTGACAATAAATAAAAGTATTTTGATATGTCCTAATAGCAATTCTTTGGCAGAGATAGAATAAAATGTATATTTGTATTTCAGACTACAACCAATTTATTTGCAAATACAGTAAGTGTGCATGACATACAAGATATTGGAGAACAGAATTAAATTAGCAATGTAGTTATCCCTGTGCTGTTTGGCCTGTTGTTGCACTGGTTGTTTGTGGCAGGGAGGCCTGCCGAAGATCATGTTCTTTCCATCCACCTATGCGGTTTGGGAAGTTCCACTGAGTGTGGAATCCATCTGATACATTCTGCCACTGTGTCCGGGCACTGAAATACAAGGAAATGTAAACCCCAGTACAAGCTTGTTCAAGTAAGACAATTATACAATGTGATTATTGTACTCTACATTGCTTCAGCCAGTGACAGCAAAAACATTAAATATACAACACTGCAACTACAACAATGATACTATATAATAATAAATCCCTAAAGAAAGCACTGTGTAATACAGACAGCACTGTAATAGTAATAATAAGCTTTATTTGTATAGTACCTTTCATACACGGAATGCAGCTCAAAGTGCTTTACATTTTGAACATTTCACATAGAGAGGATAAAATCATAATAACAATAATAACATAAATACATATGAATTGAAATGCATATGTTTAAGTAACATAGGGTCTGAAAAATGTGCAGCCTTCTATAGGAAATTCTATAGGAAACAGGGAGCCAGTGCAGTTCAGCTAGCACAGGGGTGATGTGCTCTCTCTTCTTGGTCTTAGTTAAAAGTCTAGCAGCAGAGTTCTGTATAAGTTCCAATTTCTTTTCATGTTTATTTGGGAGACCAGTAAAAAGTGCATTGCAGTAGTCTAACCTAGTAGTGATAAATGCATTTCAAATTGGTAGTAAGACTGCCTATATTTAGTAATCCAATGTAACTGAAAATGTGTCTGGTTTTTGGAGAAAATGCTGAGGTATGGAATCGATATTCATTAAATTCCTACAGTTTGCAAGTCTTCGTCGGACATTGTTATTGATGACTGTGATTAAAATTACGACCACTGAGAAAATAGTCTAGCCCGGTACCATACAGTTACACAACAACTGTTTTGTATATCCACATTGCTGCTTCCGGCGTCCCCTTTTTTTGATCGGAGAGTACAGATTACCCCCGCCTGCCGGTATGGAGAGATATTTCCTCTCACGCATGCACACAATGTAGGTGGTGCTTGAGCGGTCGGCCGTGTTAAAGCGGTGTGTTCGTGTGCTATTTTTTACCCAAAGACCAAGGCGATTTGGCCCGACGTGGGCAACTTTAACAATCCGGCGAGTCGCACCAACGAGTTGTTGGTTTGATTGGTGTGTCTCGCCCTTTAAACTTACCTAAAGGATTATTAGGAACACCACACTAATACTGTGTTTGACCCCCTTTCGCCTTCAAAACTGCCTTAATTCTACGTGGCATTGATTCAACAAGGTGCTGAAAGCATTCTATAGAAATGTTGGCCCATATTGATAGGATAGCATCTTGCAGTTGACATGTTCAAGAAACCAATTTGAAATGATTCGAGCTTTGTGACATGGTGCATTATCCTGCTGGAAGTAGCCATAAGAGGATGGGTACATGGTGGCCATAAAGGGATGGACATGGTCAGAAACAATGCTCAGGTAGGCCGTGGCATTTAAACGATGCCCAATTGGCACTAAGGGGTCTAAAGAAAACATCCCCCACACTATTACACCACCACCACCAGCCTGCACAGTGGTAACAAGGCAAGACTCTACCATCTGATTGTCTCAAAAGGAAATTGAGACTCATCAGACCAGGCAACATTTTTCCAGTCTTCAACTGTCAATTTTGGTGAGCTCTTGGAAATTGTAGCCTCTTTTTCCTATTTGTAGTGGAGATGAGTGGTACCTGGTGGGGTCTTCTGCTGTTGTAGCCCATCCGCCTCAAGGTTGTCGTTGTTGTGGCTTCACAAATGCTTTGCTGCATACCTCGGTTGTAACGAGTGGTCAAAGTTACTCTTCTATCAGCTTGAAGCAGTCAGCCCATTCTCCTCTGACCTCAACAAGGCATTTTCGCCCACAGGACTGCCGCATAATGGATGTTTTTCCCTTTTCACACCATTCTTTGTAAACCCTAGAAATGGTTGTGCATGAAAATCCCAGTAACTGAGCAGATTGTGAAATACTCAGACCGGCCCATCTGGCACCAACAACCATGCCACGCTCAAAATTGCTTAAATCACCTTTCTTTCCCATTCTGACATTCAGTTTGGAGTTCAGGAGATTGTCTTGACCAGGACCACACCCCTAAATGCACTGAAGCAACATGTGATTGGTTGAGTAGATAAGTGCATTAATGAGAAATTGAATGGGTGTTCCTAATAATCCTTTCGGTGAGTGTATATTACAGTCAGATTTTATTGCATGAACAGTCATATTGTCAAAATCAATGCTGAAATTTCGCAATTTCTGCCAGCGTATGCAAACTTATAAGCACAACTGTATATTTTAAATAGAGTAACACTCGCCCCCCCCGGTAAGCCTGGGTAGGTGCACTTGACAGACTTGCCAGACTGTTTATGTACTGATTTCTGTTTTCCCTGACTTTCCTCACATTAATTAATTCATCCAATAGATCACCCTCAATCTCCTGCAGCTGATTCCTATCACAGTTGTTAGTAGGTTTTTTAAAAGAACGCTTCAGACCTCTGAACACCTCAAAATCATTGTGCTGGTCATTTTTCTGACATGACAGTCACTAAATACACCTTCTCATAGTTTTTTTTACGTTGAGGGAGAGGTTATTCACCTGACACCATGCAGTCAGTGTGCTGACCTTCTCTCTGTAGGCTGTCTCGTTGTTGTTTGTAATTATATGTACTACCGTTGTGTCATCCACAAACTTGATAATGGAGTTAGAGCTGTGGGTAGCCACACAGTCCTGGGTGTACAGGGAGTACAGGAGGGGGCTGAGTACACAGCCATGTGGGGCCCCGGTATTGAGGATCATTATGGAAAAGGTGTTGTTACCAATTTTCAACATTCAGGAAGTCCAGAACCCAGTTGAATATAGGGGGGTGAAGGCCCAGAGCTGTGAGGCTTGTAATGAGCAGAGAAAACACTATGGTGTTGAAGGCTAAGTTGTTGTCAATGCACAAAATTCTCACGTGTTCCTATTGTCTAGGTGAGTTAGAGTAGTGTGCATTGCTGAGGCGATGGCATCGTTTGTGGATCTATCAGGGCGATAGGCAAGTTAAAGAGGGTCTAGTGTGTTTGGAAGGGAGGAGACAACGTGATCTTTAACTAGCCTCTCAAAGGACTTCAGGATGACAGAGGCGAGTGCTACAGGACAGTACTCATTCAGCTTCATAACCTTTTCTTTCTTTGGACCGGGAATGATACTGGATATTTTAAAGTAGAGTGGAACCATGGCCTATGCATAGAAGGAGTGCACCAAGACCACTGATACCAGCTTAACATCACATCCCTGCTAGTTCAATAGTTACTATTGCATTCTCTACTCCAAGTCTACACTCTATCACTTGTTACCACTGAAGCAAACACTTCCTTTGGCCATCATTCCAGGTCTCTGCTGCCAATGACTGGAAAGAACCGCAAACCAACTAAAATTTTAGATTTCCATCATTGTTAACGACTTAAAGGAACAACAGTCTGAGCTGCTATCTAACCGATGCACGTGTTAAGCCTCTTCCTCATTTGCACATTGTCATTTGCACACTTATGCATCAGTTCCACCATGGTGTATTTATTCACCTATTCTTCTAAGCTCTCATTATTTTGCACACATTGAATATAATTTATAAGTATATTGTGTACTGTATGTGAAACTAAATGTTGTCTTTGCAGTTATACTTTATCTTGGCCAGGTCGCAATTGCATATGAGAATCACTTTTTAATCAGCTTACCTGGTTAATTTAAGGTGAAATATTATTAAAATACAATCCAAAATCAGCCCCCCACGCAAAAAATCTCAAAATCTACCATGAAATTTTAATTTAATGAAATATAAGAATCTACAAAGGTTTTGGAAAGGCTGTCTCAGTCCCAAGATTTTAATATTGATGAAAATCTATGGGGAGATCTCAAATTGGCAGTGCATGCAAGGAGACCTAAGAAAATGTTTTCCAAAGTCAAGAATAGTAGTACTTATACCTGGCTACACAAAAACCGTTTTAAGCAGTTAATACCTGCCAAAGGAGGTGTTACGAAATACTAAGTGACAGGGTGCCCAAAACTTTGCAAACACCTTGTTCACATACATTTTTTTAAATTCTTAATCTAAGGAAAATGCAAATAAATAGTAAGCAATGTAAACATGTGCCGAAGGTTTTACTTTGTGCAATATACAGATCAGGTCAACATCTATTCACAGAAAGATTCACTGTATCGTTTTCTTTCCAGGGGTGCCCACATTTTTGCATACAAATTTCTGATTTTACATTTGATTTTCATCAATTCTAGGATTGCTGGTCCTAAATGAGAGGAACAAACCTTCTGAGATTTATTCAGTTGTTGGTGCTTTTCTATTGAGGAAGGAACTTTAATTCTACAGACACAAACACACATTTATATTATAAACCAAACCTTTCAAGCACAAGGGGATTGGTACAATGACAACAGTTCTCATTCTTTCAAAAAAACATCACAACTGTTTATGCCAAAGATATGTTTGAGCTTGGTAATGTTTTTCAAAATGTTTTCAACCTCAAGAGCGATTATGTTCTAGATTAAGTCTAGTGTGCAGTTTGTTGGTTACTGCCCTCAGTAGGCCTGAATGTACCACCTTAAGTTTACCATCGTTAATGTACCATCATTAGTGTACCATCCTGAGTGTACTATCCTGAATGTACCACCCTGAGTGTAGCATCCTGATTATACCACCTTGAGCATACCACCCTGAGTTTACTATTGTTAATGTACCATCATTAGTGTACCATCATGAGTTTACTAGCCTGAATTTGCTTTCCTGAGTGTACCATGCTCCAGACCTTTGGGTGGTGATCTGTCAATGCATGATCATATGTAATATAAAATCAATATTAAAAGACCAACTATATCCAATATAAAGGTCAAGTATAGTGTTGCATCAAGTATAGTGTTCATCAAAATAGTATCTTCAGCAGTATTTCACTGTATCACAGTATCATGTATGGTCAATTAAGGCTAGTGTGTTCTGGGTGCAGTTCATGTACGGTATGTCTGGGCAAAATAGAATCACAAGCTCATACAATATATAAGCTATAAGCCTAACTTCTTAGCTTGAGATGACTGTGCCAGTACATTATTTTGTTGTCCATGTACCTTCATGTTGCAATGGAGGTGTGGCACCGATCCCAGAATCAATCACTTGTTCTCAGAAGAAGAGTCCAGGAAAAGCAACGCAGCAGAATCTATATCTCCCTCTCCCTGCATGCCAGCAGTTACATTACCATGAACCCTGACATATTGGCACAGGACGGTGGGGGCATATGAACACACACTTCCTCATGATCATTCCGCATTATTGGGGCCTGAAAAAAGCATGACCAAAAGCCACAAAAATGTGTAGTAAATTAATGCATGTCTTTATATGTTTTCCCCACACTGTGTTGATCCTTCATTTTGCAGAATGAGCTTAAAGGGAGTATTGTATTTGGAGTAAAGGTGTCATTACTTCCAAAATACGCATTTAGTTGTAAACCATGAACAACATCTTCCTGTTTATGTAAAGCACCTTGAATTGCCATTGTGTATGAAATGTGCTATATAAATAAACTTGCCTTGCCTAAATCCTTCTAATATACCACATATCAGTATTTAAAACATCACTCCTCAGTAAGTTCTCTGGTTACTGAGTTGGGAAAAGCTCGTTCTTTAACTGGGCTGAGTGACAAGAGCTGATGTTGTCCCAGCTAATGTGGGCCCGTTTCGGGGGGGGGGTGAAATAGTATTGAAAGGAGGCAATTGGTCTTTGGTTAATATATTGCAAGACTTTAAATCTTGAAGTAATTGGTTACTGAGGCTGGAAAGACTTCACCATAGTGTGAATAGAATAGATTTGGAATCAAACAATGTGTTTCAATGAGCCCAACTGTAATGCCAGCGGTTTGGACATTAAAGAGTGGGGTTGACACCTTTGGGAGTATTCTATTGATTCCATCACGCATGTCATGTTCATTCAAGTGTGTTTTACAATAGGTGTTATAGTTTGCAGTAAGCACTGTTTTCCTTCCATACACCCCCTAAAACAATTTGATATATATTGGATATGTAGCTAGCTAACTACCTCTCCTCATCTGTACTGATCTATCAACCTAGCTACAGGTTTGTACAGCTTTAGTTTCGCTAGAAAATGTCAAAGGTTGTTATGTGATCTACATGGTAAACTTTGTGAATTTGCATAATGTGACTTGTAAGGTGAAAGGTGTACATTGCAGCATTATGCAGTGCATTCTTAGCAGTGACACAGCATTTTCATGTTCTTCATTATCTGTTTGTATCCTTATTTTAGGTAATTTGGTAAGATATTAACCTGTATTCTAAAAATAACACAGGTCTAGGTTCTTGTTTGCCCAGGCATTGATAAGGGGTTACATTTAGGACTAGGGGCCACAAAATGCTACTGACACAGAGTTTAATGACCTCCATATAGGATTACATAGAAGCAGACAGTACATTACTGGAAAATCTACATTTATTTCTCACTGCATTGTTAGATATAAAATATTAGATTATCTCCATGAAATTATTCTGCAAATAATATAGTTTTAATTTTGTTCAGGGGATATAGCAGAAACCACACAATACACTAAAGAAAAAGTATACATTTTTTATTATTTGATGAATACAAAATACATTTGTAACTACTCCCCTACTCCCATTAACCTCAGAACTTTCTCAGCATTTATAACACATTTTCTCACTATACAGTTTGCTTATGTTTGTTCTAATGGTTGAACACATTTTAAAAATACAAAACCCAGCCCTCTGTCTTATTACAAAGTTAATGAAGATGTTGTTCAGATCATTAAACCAGTGATAAAACAGTAAAAGCAATTTAATTATGCGTTTCCAACAGAGAAATCCAAGGGACGATGCCATAATCTAAGGTCCGTCTGAAACAATTTACCTTACAATTCAAGAAACAAATATTGAGTAGAGCTGCTCTGTTCCAGCTGCAGATTGGCCTGAAAAAAATAGACATAGGTTTAAATAATGCAATTGGTTAATCTGTTTGTTTTGCATGTTATGCATGTAGAGCCCATTTTAAATAGAAAATGGAGAAAGAAGGGGATGGAGATTCATGTCTAGTCACTAGCACTGAGGAAAACAAATGAAATCTAAAGGAGACACAGCCTTTTGGTCAGAGGGATGACATTCTGACTGACATTTTGACTCCCTCTGAGTCAACATGAACTGCACAGATACCAAAGAGCCATGCTGGTCGAATCTGCTTCACGATCGCATTCTTTAGTAACTTTGGGTTTGTTACAGCTGGTTTTCAACCCTTTTTGTCAGCAGCTGCTGAAAACAGTAGATCCTAGAGATGAGTGTCTGTATTCATGGACAGTGTTTAAGTTTTCCACATTCATTTCACATCCCCAGAAAATGCAGTGATTTCTTTCAAATGGCATCACACAGTTGCATCTCCTTGCTTTAGGTAGGTGTGTAATACTAGGCAGAAATCAAAATTTTGGGGGCCTATAACCGAGAGATTAAGCTGCCGAGCAGAGTCTAGATTATATGAAGCATAATTTGCACACTGCAAATTGACCAAATGTTCAATAAAACATGGCAAAGCTTTAAAATTGCTTTCCCTGGAAGCCTCTGTTTCAGATATACGAAAGCAGATGAAAGAATCTTTAAAAATATTCAAAACTTCTAATTATTAATTTGTGAAGTTTTACTTTATTATTATTTATTTTACATTATTATCCACATCTAATTTGTCATGTCCATTTCCCCTTTAAGACTTGTGTATTCCTAATGGATATGCATCTGCTTTTTTTTGCTTTTTTCTGTGTTTCTTTTCCGGTACCCAAGCTGTATGTACATTTGATTACTGATATTAATTTAGGTCAGACCCTTTTAAGTCTGCCACTCAGCAATTAATTATTAAAATATAATTTCAACATTATCGTAAGAACTTTGGAAAGAGAAGAGAAAATGTCATCTAAAATGGTGTTTCAGAATAATAATAATAATAACCCTATATGGTACTTATTTGGCGCTATTCAAAGACCCAAATAAGCTTTACAAGCTAGCACAAAAAAACTAAGATAGAAATGGAGTGAGAAATACGCTACATCCCAAATGGACCAACATTTGGGCATGTTGAGAACAACATTTCAATTTCTCATTTGAAACGGCAACCTGGCCACAATGAAATTGCAAGATGACATAAAGTTACACATGAATTACATTTATTACACATGAATTACACAAAAAGAATAAAAACAAAAACAAAAATACAGTGTGTGTATTTTGTCAGCAACACGTGACCACGGCGGGCCCTTCGATACAGGGGGTAGTCAGTAAGGGGCAGTTTGGGATCCACAGATCGATCCATGATCATGATTGAGTTTAGGCATTAGCCAATGAAGTAGGAAGTTCACTGCCAGAAGCCCTGACTATTATTGTATTTAACAGGCATTCACAGACACTATAATGGAAATATATACAGTAAAGGTAAGTCCTGGATCCAACCTTATGAGGAATGTCTCCATCTCCCGAATACCCATTTGGTAGCACATGTAAAAAATAAAGCCTGCCATCTGCTGGTTTAAAAACCTAACTTCCTACAGCAGCCTGTAGTGTAGAGCTTAGAAGTTGCAGAAGAAAGTAAAAGTACTTCTCTGAGCACTGCTGATTTCACAAGTTTAGGAAGTTCCTAATTGATACCAAAATGACTGGTAAAAGAGAGTTCATAACTAATCGGTGATCTTTGAACTTAACACAAAAAGTAAAACAATGATTAATTGTGATGAATAGGTAGTAATAAACTCCCATTACCTAGTTATTTAGGGACTTCCCAAAATGGGTGAACCCAGCCGAGTACTTTTACTTCTGCCACCTCTGCTAAAGCTGTAATGTTTGCAATGAAGCCTTGTGCTTGATTACAAAACTGCACCAGGTCTATAGCAATAAGTTACTTTTTTACACGTAGGCCAGCTTCAGTAGCCTTGCAATGCTAGACAAATATCCATATGGCAGTACAGACTAGACTTACAATTGGGACTGGGTAGATTTGACCCTGTTCTATCAATGACATTTGATAAACTACAAGTTTGTTTTGAGTTTGAGGACTATAACACATTTGATAAACAACAACAGCTTATGTCGTTTTGGCAAGGTCGATCCAATGTCTTTTAAATTTATTCTGCTCACTGCTCCATTTCCTAAACGATTTCATTTCATTACTGACAAGCCCTGCATTTTTGTTTATTGTTCATTTTTACAATAGTTATATTGTAATCGATTACTTTACACTTTAGACAGAAGTGTGATTATTAAATGTGTAAATCAATTTTTCTTATGAAGTGTAGGCCTACATGTGCTGGTTATGACAATGTAATTGTAAACTACATAAATATTTCAAAATAAATGGGTCACTTCACAAAAAAGAAGTTCCAAAATCCAAAGGCAAGCGCAAAGCCAATAATCATGACTAGACATTAACATCTCCCTTCTGACTGCACATCATGTGTGCTAAGGATGTGAAGGAACACACCTAACTTAACAGAAACCCTTTGGTGCCTGGAAGTTAAGGGATTATTCATATTAAGTGTTGTTTTTTCTTAAACAATTGTGAAACCAGTATGGTCATAATATGCTCCCCATCACTATCAGTGTTAGCATAGTATTCCTGGTTGAAGATGTTTCTTTTTTGTCAACTAGTGTTTCTCTTGGGAGAAAATTGGGATTCAAAAACAGAAGGGCACTGCTAGTGCAGCCCCTACAGTTGTTTGTTGTTCAGAGCGTGCACAAGGGCTTTGTTTTCTGACATTTTTTGGTTACCAAAAAATTTGGCACTGTCCGAACACAATTTTCTGATGTATTTCAATAATTTAGCCAATAATGGATTTCAGTTGTTTATTTTTGTTTGTGTTTATTTTTAGCTGCTGTTGTCTTTTTTCTCTTTGATGCATCTTGTTTTCAAGTGTTGTTTTGTGTTTGATGTTTAAAATGGTTTGCTAAACTGCCTACATCTGATATTTGATTGGAATATACATTGTAAAAGTTTTTTCTGACACTTTGAAACAAGTCCAGACACAGCCTTCATTTTAGATTGACCAAACTCGAAAGTGCATAAAAGATAAAACAGCATTGTACTTAAACGCATCATGGTTTTTGCATGTCATCGACACATGAACCAAACAGATTAGAAGGCTTGTCAAATGAGAGCACAATCGGTCCAAAATTTCTACCATTTTAGAGCACTAGGCTGATATCCAATTACGGTATTAAATATGTTGCCATTAATCAATGCTTGCCCCAATGATATCATTAGTATGTATGCTGGACACGTACAATGAGTCACTGAAGTTTGTAACAAATTCCAAAGCTCTTACACACTATTGTATCCTATTTATGAGAGTAGGCTAGAATTTCATAGCTCTTTGGAGATTAACCCATTAGTACATTTCCAATTACATGGCCTTGCTTAGGGTGTTCCCATTTACCTGTGTTCACACATTGTCCAGCAGACTAATAATAAATATTGCCTCTGCTGCCAGAACTTTATTTCTCTGATGGGGCCTATATAAGGCCTGTACCGGGTAATGTAAAAAAGTTTTCCTGTACACTGCTCCGTCCATATGCAATGACCCAAAAAATAAAAAATTACATGACTTAGTCACATTGAAAGATTTTAAAGCTATTAAGAAATCTACAGTGGATAAAGCAGAGGGCTGGACATGTTCTGACTGTTTGATCATTTAGATTTTATTCATCTATTTAAACAGGCAAGTTACAATGTATTGTTTTAAATAACAGTCTGCACATATAGCATATGATTAATAGAAGTGATAGTTTGCATTTAGTTTGGGGAGTTTGGGTGCTTGCTCATTTGCCCTAGCAATAGACGATCTTATATTGCCTGGATGTCTAAAGGAAGGGCCCTGTATGACTGGGTTCAGGGGGGAATGAGGAAAGCTTTTTGTGTTTTCATATATTTTTTATTGGGTTTCATTGTTAAAGAATCAGTTTATGCTTGGCAAAAAAATATGTTACTAGCTTTCTGTATGTTTATTTAGAATAATTGCAGAAAAAGTGGAAGACTCAAAAAGCTTTACATAAAAATGTACTTAAAGACTAATTCCTTAGGCTATATGCACAGCTCCACTACTTCCTGAACTTAAGGCTGCTCTTTCATTTCCTGCCTTACATTATTGGACAAACTGATTAATCCACGTGTGTCACAATGGTCAAACACAAGTGGATTCATCAGTTTGTCCAATAATGTAAGACTGGAAACAAAGGAGCTGCCTTAAGTTCAGGAAGTAGTGGAGCTGTGCATAGAGCCATTTAGTGCTCGCTTGACAAGTTTTCATTCTTCAACGATTAGAAATCTTAACAGAATTGCCATCTTTGACCACCTAACTACCCCACTAGAATCCTCTCCCGGGAATTGGTCAGAGTTGGAATATGTATGTATACAAATATAATTGTATATTGTTTGACTGGTCACTCTAATTCAATACCCATTTCACCCACATTCAGTCTAGTTTGTAAATGTGGAATTTGCTTCATTCTTTACCTAGGGTACAATGCCAAATACTTACCATCTAGTCAATCCTCATCAAAGGAGATGTCATTTATAAACGTGCCCCTAAAACATTCCTCAATATAATGTTCATGTATTTTTGTCACCGTACCTACCCTTCAACACTCACTGTGACCTATACACACTCTTTATCTCTCCTTTGCTACATACAGCACTTTACATACCTGTATTGCCAGACTCACCAGTAACATTGTCAGATAAATGCTGCCCTCTACCCTATCTGCTACTCCAATAGTAACCTACAGTACACTCAGGTAGATATATCATTCTGATCACTTCTAAATACTACACTCCCTTTTGTTGACATTTCAGTTTGCCACCACCAAGTATTCAAACTAATTGCAATTAAGCCTGACACTTTCAACACATCTCATTCTTTCTGAAATAATCTGAAAAGGCATTTATTTTTTACATTATATAAAGTTTGTGGCTATTTATGATGTTTTGTCATCTTCTTAAATACATTTAATAAACACAGGATAAACTCACACATTTTGACCATGCTGAATAAACCCTTTTAAATTTATTATATTTTGAACTAGGCCAAGACATAAGGGTGAGGCTAAGGTGTCCCTAAGGTTTGACTTGGGGTACTGTTTTGTGTTATTTCCCTGTAGGCTAAATTGGCAACCAATATAAAGCCTTAATAGAAACAGTGACCATGTAACTATGGATTTGTATCAAATACGTATCTATCAAAATACAGTTTTGTTTTGATATATAAGCACATGCTAGACGTCTAGAAATGTTCATTTCCTTTCTTTTCATTGCCTTTCTTCTCCAAGCCAATCCCGTTCCTTTTGACATTACTCCTATGTTTCTGTTCAAGGTCCAACCAGCATCGAGCTTCCATGTGTGTTAATCAACACACAGAAGAAGAAGCTGGTAGCTAGAGTTAAGATGGCGGCATGTGGGTGAGGAGGCTGTGGATCTAAGCTCTGGATTTTTCGTCATAAACGATTTATATGAATACCAACATACACAGTTATCAAGAAAATACAATTTCCCACACACTTCACACATTTGTGTGTTATTTTGGATTGGACTGATGACATCCATACACTTCGTGGTTCACCCGTTGCCCGGGACCGAGGACCAGCTCAATGACAGGTATTTGTTACCGCCGGGGAATAAGGGTCTAAATCAATATTTATTTATAGGGTGTGGTGCATGACCAACGTTCATTTGTTACGAAGTGATGTTCAAATTGTCATGTGTAATTTAACCGAACAGTTATCACATTGCCGTATTTGAAGCAAGGCCGGGCATCTTCTACAAGCCTCTTGAACCTAGCTAGCTAAGGTTAGCTGCATGCTAGGCTAATAAGCTAGCTAAGGTTAGCTGCATGCTAGGCTAATACGCTAGCTAATGTTAGCTGCATGCTAGGCTAATAAGATAGCTAAGATTAGCTGCATGCTAGGCTAATAAACTGGTAACCAAGTAGCAGTAGATCGTTCTCTGAATGATTGGCCTGTAGTCAAAGTTGAGGTGGACAATGCGGGTTGGGGGATGGGGGAAGAGAGGGAACATCAGTGATTATAGTATTGTAATTATCCGTCATTGTATGTTTTTTGCATTGCCATTTTGTTATTTTGTGTAGGCATCATGTCACCTACCTTTTGGATGTTATTTTCGGCTATTTAGAAGGAAGTTGACGTTAACTGACTAAACACAGGAACCAACAGAGATGCCGCTTCCTAGCTAGTGGCTAATTAGTGGCTAATATTAGCTATTCATTGCTACTGTATTACTGTAAGAAGTAGGTAATATCCCTATTAGTAAATTAACATCATAACAAAGTTGATTTGATCCGTATACCAAACTTTCCACCTTGGACAGTAGTTATACACATTTTTAAAACTTCCATGCATCAATCAGGGTACAGCCACATCATTATTTACAAGTAGGTAGTTTGAGAGCTAGCCAAATGGTGCAGGGTATGCGTGTTCCCTTGTCAGTCTTTCTTTTTTAAATAATGCAATTCACAATTTCAAATATAGTTATAAGAGACAACCTTTAAGGTGCAATGGTTTAGTGCTAAAACGTTTGGGTTATGTATGACCTGTATTTTTGCTCGGCACTGCAGGTGATTTATTGTAAACCTATTTATATAATCCAGTGAGATTGAACTGATTAATGGGCCGCTCTACTTTAAGACAGTGCAGTTGTGGGAATTTGGAGAAGCACACCTTGAATGACCTAGAATGACCTAGAATATTATATTTTCAGATGTAAAATACAATTTAGGGTATGTTTGGACTATTGGACACTGATTTAGTTCACAGTGGATTCACTGACTCCCAATACAATCTTGCAATGCTTTGCTGAGTAGTTGAAGAAGAATCATTCTCCACGTGAGCCATATTATTTACAATTCTGGTAACACAGATATTGGCATGCATTCACATGTGCTATATATGGTCGCCATGTGCTAATGTTTCCCCCTACTGCTCAGTGGCAGTTACTTTACTTATCTCAGAGGCTCCTTTTACCCTGGTTGTCAGGTGTGCTTTTATTAAAAACAAGTATATTTTTTGCTTTAGTTTGACTCTGATTTCATGTCTCACATGGATGGAATATTATGTATATTTTGTGCTGTTGTTTTGCATATGCAAACACATCATTATTAAAATATAACTTGTGTCCTGTTTCCGTCGGTTACTAATGAGTCTGGGCCAGGGAGTGCCTTGTCCAGCCACTGTTGCTGGATTACTGTTTATCTACTGTTAAGTTTCCATCTGGTCGGCCATTTCTTATGAGTCACCTGAAACTGCTGGCCCACTGTGTTTGCTTAATGGGAAACATTTAGTTTAGACCTATTACTTTAACCCTTTAATTATAGACGCTTGCATTAGATAACTATCCAATGTGGCCTACTGACTGGTATCTGTCCAATAAGGCCCTGTTTCAATCTCCAAACTCAAGGTGAATGCTTTCTGGTTTTGAACAAGACAGTTAACTTTAATTGAGCTTTGTTTATTAGTCAAATTGCCAGGTTAAATGACAGTTAAAAAAATAAAATATTGTGTTCTTTAACAACTCTGACGTTTACTTTTTTCTGCATGAAGTGTATTGACTAAGGCTGATTAACTTGAAAAATAGGTGTCAGACAGATAAGTGCACAATAAGTGAGACAAAACACAGTGGTATTCAGATGGATTCTCGGGTCTGGGTGTAGTCACTCAGCTGGACTCTCAGGTCTGGGTGTAGTCACTCAGCTGGACTCTCGGTTCTGGGTGTAGTCACTCAGCTGGACTCGGTTCTGGGTGTATTCACTCAGCTGGACTCTCGGGTCTGGGTGTAGTCACTCAGCTGGACTCTCGGGTCTGGGTGTAGTCACTCAGCTGGACTCTCGGGTCTGGCTATAGTCACTCATCAGAGGCAAATACTAAGAATCAAGCGGTGGTCATCAATTTATTAATTTGATATTTATTTTTAAGAGGATAATCTCTTGAGATGAAGCATCTTGTTTTCGAGGGTAATTCGGTGGTAATTCAATCCAGGTTATCCCAATCTAGCAACAAGTGCGTTCACATTGAAAGGGCAATTTGTGCAGCATATGACCAATGGCAGACAAGTCTACCAGAGCTGCATATCTCACTCAAGAGGACCAAATGATAATTGTACAGTAATATGAAGAATATAAAATATAATCCCGATGTAATGCTTGAAGGAAAGTTTGTAAAAAATTGGCAGCTGTGTAAATGTGTCCATTACAAGGTTAATCTATAGCATAACTTGAAGTTAGCACGCTAGCCCCAAGTCTTGCTTCGTAGTATAGGCCTCTGGTGTCTTAGTTCTAGGTTAGTCACTCACCTGGAGTCCAGCTGGGATCACACCAAATGCGGCAAAAATCACTGTGCGGCACCTTAACGCAAACACACCTATACACCGCAATCAACATCGTAATCAGTCTTCCACATATTCAAGATTGAGGAGACCCTCATTTTGCTAGTGTCTAGCCATCCATGTTTATATGTTCCATGTCTAGGCGATGATACTCTTAATGCTCTGCAGCACTCTGTAGCACTGGGGTGACCCAGAATGATTTTGGGTGCTGTTGTTTACAACTGTCCCCCTCCAGCAAGGGGATTAGCATGAGCTTTTTCAGTTTAGTATTCATTGAGAATAGGTTGTCACAAAGTATTTACTGCTGACCTATATCGGTGGTACATCAACTTCCGGTTCTGAAACCGAATGCCAAAACACAACACAAGTTGGAATAATTAAAATCTTGCGACATACCTAACCGTACCGCATCCACATTTTACAGGATCGGGTAGATTAGCCGCAGTGGTGCAGATTGCTTTTTATTGAAATTAATGGATTTCTGCCGGAAAGCATAGTTTGCTGTGCCTGGTGTGATCCCAGTGTCACAGGTCTGGGTTTAGTCACTCACCAGGGGCCAATAATGATGATAATAATTTGTTCATCTTATATAGCGCTTTTCAAGAACATAAAGCACTTTACACAGTTAGGGGGAATGCCCACCTCATCCACCACCAATGTGTAGCACCCACTTGGGTGATGCACGGCAGCCATTTTGCGCCAGAACGCTCACCACACATCAGCTATCAGGTGGAGAGGTGAGTAGTTGTATGTGCCAATTTGGAAGGAGGGGGATTATTAGGTGGTTGAGGTGAGGCCTGGTTTGGAATTTGGCCATGACACCGAGGTTAACACCCCTACTCTAAATGGGATTTTTAATGACCACAGAGAGTCAGGACACCCATTTAACGTCCCATCCGAAAGACGGCACCCTACACAGGGCAGATGTCCCCATCACTACCCTGGGGCATTGGGAATGATCTTTAGACCAGAGGGAAGAGTTCCCCCTGCTGGCCCTCCAACACCACTTCCAGCAGCACTGGTCTCCCATCCAGGGACTAACCAGGCCCAGCCCTGCTTAGCTTTAGAAGCAAACCAGGAGGGCAATACAGGGCTCTATGCTGCTGGCCTATACTACGTAGCAAGATTTTGGGTTAGCGAGGTAACTTCAGGTTTAACCCTGGGTTTTCAGTATCACGACGTTGGGACACCTATTACCGGGTTACATCGCCATGGCAACTTATGCTGCGACCCAGGGCATGTTGAACTTGCTTCGTAGTATAGGCCCCTGGAGTCACAGTTCTGGGATAAGTCATTCACCAGAGGCCTACACTAGGAAGCAAGTTCAAAATGCCCAGGATTTATTTTCATTAACTGGCTTCACTAAAATTAACAATTAGAATCTGGATTAGAGTTGTCACGACAGAGGTTATCAATCTGTTAAATCAACCCAGGTTTTTCCAATCTAGTGATGAGCGCGTTCACATAAAAGGGGCGGTTTTTGCAGCATATGACCAATTGCAGACATGGACAAGTCTACCAGATGTGCATATTTCCCTCGAAGTGCAGTCATTTTAGAGAAATATGAAGAAAATACAAAATAAAATGTGAAGCAGGAAAGAAAGCAGGCAGGAAATTGCCAACTGCATATATACAGTATATGCGTCAGTTAGATTCATCAATATCACTGCCTCGTCATTTAGGCACAACTGTCTTACTATATTATTATTTACAATTGTGTATTCAATTAAACTAACGTTGTTTAGGTTAATGCTGATTACGTTTAAGAAAATCTTTTGCCATATTAATTTGGTTACAACCCTGGCAGTGTTAAACGGCCTTGGGAGCAAATAAAATCTGTACAAGTTGTGTCAATCAAGGTTAGAATACTGGGTTGTTCAACAAATTTATAAGTACTTTGGGAGTAAATAGTAAAATGTGTGTTCTGTCTCTTACAGTGAAAGGGGTTACATTATGTTGGTTCTTTGTATCAGCTACAGCAGACTTTCCCAAACCTCTCCTCGGGCCTCTCTATACAGGCCATGTTTTTGTTTTAACCCTGAAATGACACACCTGAATAAATCAATGGCTTAATGTGAAGTTGACTAATTGAATCAGGTGTGCTAGTTTATGGTTAAAACAAAAAATGGGCATGTCTGGGGAGGCCCAAGGAAAGGTTTGGGAACCCCTGAACTAAAGCATACATGAAACAACCTGTAGAAAACAAATGCAACGCTATGCATACAGTCTTTGGAACTATAAGCGCATGATTTCAAAGTGTCGTACTGGCAATGTATGGCTCAAGAAGCTGAAAAAGTATGTCAGTCCCTCTCCTGAGAACTTATATCTTAAAGATACTCATCAGAGAAAGCCAATTGTGACTCCCACAAAGGTAACGCCATTTTCGATTGAGAATTGATTGGTCAGTAGGCAGAACTTTTATTCGGGTTAATCTATTAATCTAGACTATAACATGCTCTGGAAAAGGTTAGGTTCATAGCATAAGTTACCGTGGCAATTTAACCTGGTAACAGGTGACCCACTGTTGTGATACTGAAAACCCAGGGTTAAACCTGAAGTTAGCTTGCTAACCCGAAGTCTTGCTTCATAGTATGGGCCTCTGGAGTCACAGGTCTGATTTAGTGTCTGGTTAGCAGAACAGACTGAAGTGTTGTGGTTAATCAGGACCTAAGCTGAATACCATTGATTTAAAGAGAATGGTGGTAGGTAACATGAAACAATTAGATTTAACTTTTTTGGCATTGGAAATGTACATTCTATGAACTCAAAATACACTGCTCAAAAAAATAAAGGGAACACTTAAACAACACAATGTAACTCCAAGTCAATCACACTTCTGTGAAATCCCACTGTCCACTCAGGAAGCAACACTGATTGACAATCAATTTCACATGCTGTTGTGCAAATGGAACAGACAACAGGTGGAAATGATAGGCAATTAGCAAGACACCCCCAATGAAGGAGTGGTTCTGCAGGTGGTGACCACAGACCACTTCTCGGTTCCTATGCTAAATACCGAGATGAGATCCTCAGAGCCCTTGTGAGACCATATGCTGGTGCAGTTGGCCCTGGGTTCCTCATAATGAAAGACAATGCTAGACCTCATTTGGCTGGAGTGTGTCAGCAGTTCCTGCAAGAGGAAGACATTGATGCTATGGACTGTCCCGCCTATTCCTCAGACCTGAATCCGATTGAGCACATCTGGGACATCATGTCTCGCTCCATCCACCAATGCCACGTTGCACCACAGACTGTCCAGGAGTTGGCGGATGCTTTAGTCTAGGTCTGGGAGGACATCCCTCAGAAACCCTTCCACCACCTCATCAGGAGCATGCCCAGGCGTTGTAAGGAGGTCCAACGGCACGTGGAGGCCACACACACTATTGAGCCTCATTTTGACTTGTTTTAAGGACATTACATCAAAGTTGGATCAGCCTGTAGTGTGGTTTTCCAGTTTGATTTTGAGTGTGACTCTATCCAGACCTCCATGGGTTGATCAATTTGATTTCCATTGATAATTTTGTGTGATTTTCTTGGCAGCACATTCAACTATGTAAAGACAAATGTATTTCATACGATTAGTTCATTCAGATCAAGGATGTGTTATCTTAGTGTTCGCTTATTTTTTTGGAGCAGTGTATTACTGCTTAACCTATTTGTATTATTGGGGCGCAGATGGCTCAGTGGGTAGGGAGTCAGACTTGTAGTCAGAAGGTTGGCAGTTCGATTCCCAACTGAGCCAAATGCCGTTGTGTCCTTTGGCAAGACACTTTACCCTAATCGCTCCCAGGTCGTTGCTGTAAATAAGAAATTGTTCTTAGTCAACTTACCTGGTTAAATAAAATAAATAAAAATTACTAGGGTTTTAAGCTGAACTTTGGGCGCTATAAAAACTATTTTCTTTCCTGGCCAATTCCATTTTTCTTGATTTTTTTGGGGGGATTACATATCTTCTCACACCAACATGTTAACACACTAGGCCAGGTGTTTACAATTGTTCAGGGTTATTGTACCACAAGATTTAAGGATCCATCACTGATATCAGGTTAGTGTAAAGTAACACATCCTAGCTATAATGTCCTTGTCATTTTAATGTTTTATTTGGTGCAGTGTGAAAAGTGTTATTGCTGAAAGAGCAATAGGTTAGTTTCAGATCTTAGAAAGGCCCTATACTTTCCATGATGTGGAAAATGCAGACGCAATAACAGAATCCAGACATTAACATGCAGTTCAACAAAATAGTAAACATGTCAATATTTCTCTTTAATTCTAATTAAAATTTGAATTCTTATTGTTCTGTAATATTAATTAAGTGTGGCTACATTTCAGCTGCTGCCAGCATGCACTCGGTGTCACTCAAATTTTGTGATAGGCTTGATCTAAACAACATTTCCTCCCTTCTAAATTCCCAAAATGGACTATGATTGGTTCTTTAGATGTCACTCACTTTTCTCAAGGCGTGAGTCATCTCTTTCTCTATAGCCCAAAACATATAAATTATGATCTTTAGTCTTCAGTTGTTCTATCATACTAGATGGGCTATATTTACATACATTCTTCTGAGGGAATTTTTATTTGTCTGTCTACTTATCATTTTGTTTCTCTGTAGAATCTTCTATTGCTAAAACTTTAAGCCAAGCTATTTTCATCACGGACATGTTTAGAAAGCAATTTAAATAAAAAAGCTATTAATACTTAAACACATTTTGTGACTGTCTGGACCATATGCAATTGTTTTATATAAAGTTCCCACAGTCCTTATTGTCAACGTTTAGACGGAGTACTGCAGACTACTATCCTTTCATTCCTTCATTACTATGAGTAGTTTGCTCCAGGTTCTCCTAGTCTCCCTGCTTTGAAGGTTGTGCTGCTATAGCAACCTGCTTCTTGTTACTTTGAACTTGAAACATAATTTCCACCAAATTGAACATTGATACTCCATTTTCTCTAATCCTCACATTTTTTTCACAAAGTTACTGTCCTGCTAGCTGTATATATTAAGACCCAGGGCTCATGGCTAGAGCTGCACCAGTTGTCTCTGGTGCTCTTACTCATATTTTTTACATTAACCTCTGGGGTTATACCAAAGATTTGGAAAAGTGCTAATGTGTTGCCCCTAAACAAAGGTGGTGATACTTATCAACCTATCTCTAAACTCTAGCAAAACATGATAGTCTAGCAAACATGATAGTCACCAGTAAATATACAGCTGTTCTCCTTATCTGACAACTGCATATTGAACAAATATCAGTCTGGTTGTAGACCAGGATACAGCACTATTACAGCCACTACATTAGTTGTGAATTATATTATCAAAGCTGTTGATAGTAGGGATGGTTGTGGTTAATTGAGAATCCAATTGTCCTAAAGTAAGTTAGTATTCAAATCTTTTTTAATGCTTATTTCAGTAGTTGGATGTAAATAATAATAATAAATACATTTTGTGCGTGTGTGTGTGTGCGCGCAATTTATTTATTATATCTCAAGTTAAAATCCATGTCTGTCAATTTTAAATACTGTCTATGGTCATATGCCGATCCTTCTCCCTCTTCTGTTTGGGAATACAGGTGTCATCTTTTTGACCAATAATATTTAAATGCTTGTCTGTTTTAACCAATCAAAATGTTTTATGCATTAGTGCAGGACCCAAACGAATGTGATCCTTTAATCAAAAGAACTGTTTGTGGGTCGAAAATAAACTTATTGACCACTGACCCTGTTATTCAGTTATTATATTATGGACATTTGCTAAATATAGGTTATTTCGGTAAAACAGTTTTCATATTTCTAATCTTTTTAGCAATTAAACAAATCAGATTTGACTGCGTCTTTTCAAACCTTAAAGGAGCAACAAATCGGAGGCTTTCTTGTTTGAAATAACCTTCCCTCCAAATGATGCAGCCAATATTCTTCTCACAAATCGCTTTGCCAAAGCTATACTGGAAGTGTCATGACATGATTGCAGACATGTTGAAAACATTCTTTTGCACTTCTCAACAACGTGAAGCCTTATGAATTGAACATACTGTACATGTTATTGAGGCGGACTCAAAGCTGCAAAACAGATAGTCAAGTCTATTTTTGGAAGATCACACAGGGGAAGCAATCACCCAGGGACTGAAGAACTCACTCACCACCTGGGATCTGAACCACAAACTTGAATGGATGGACACAACTAGTGTTTGGCCATAGACAACACCTGGCAATAGGTATATAGATGTAAACAAGATGACAAAGTTATGTATCATGACAGTTGTTAAGACGATTAGTAAGTTATTATTTAAGTTATTAAATAGTATTACTAGCATGAATACCAGCCAAATGCAGTTATTGTGCAAACTAATATCATTAAATGTAAAGGTTACTGATTTTGGCAACATTTCAGTCATTTTAGTTTTTTACAGTATAACTCTGGACAACAGGTGGTTGGACAAGGTGATCTGAATGTGCTTGTGATGGAAATAATATGTTGCCTGAATATTACTATTTTTTGTTGCTGAATTAAAATAAATAATTTGGCATAGCACTGTCTGGGATTTTTAGATAAATCCAGCGACTTCATGTGTTGAAATTGGGCACCTGTAAATTCAATTGTGGAAGTTTAGTCAGTGAACGTAATCATCCCGTGCATGGTCCGACTAAAGTCTTCCATGTTGGTGGACAGTGCGAAAATAAATTTGCGGCTCGGGTGACATGTGGTTGGGTGAACCATGTGCACACACCTCGTCATCCCACAGATCTGTACAAGGAGTTGCGAGGCTGCCGACAAGGCAGAATTAGAGAGGGAATTGGGAAGGGAAGAAAATCTGGAAAAATCAAATAGTAATTATTGTGCTTAACCAATTTATTGCGTCTGGGTTTACCCGTTTTGGGAAGTTCCTAAATAAAACCTAAATGACCGGGTAACTGGAGTTTATAAATGTCTAGTTACCATAATGAATAATTTTCTACTCTTTCTATTTATATCATAGATCACTGGTTACTAATGTACTCCCAATTTTGGTCAATTTGTTCTTAATCACGAATATCCCAAAACTTGTGAACTCAGCCTTACTTAGTTTGGAATGCACAACATTTACATGTGTCTTAGGGCTGGGCAATATTAACTAAATATTATTTTTACAACTCACCTACCATGTTGTAAAGAGGGGAAAATAGATTAATGGATGTCGTTTTTTGGTTACACACAGAAAATTGAAGAAACTATTTATTTTTCCAAATTTAATTTGGGCCAGTATTAATTCAGTCTGGACCAATAAATTGTAGACCAGCTGGCCCAAAAGGGCCAGTGAGATAAAGTTAACATTGGACCCTGGGCACTATTCAGTCGACTAGTCAATTGTTTGTTTGATATGCTCTTGGTCGGCTAAGATTCTTTTCGTTGAGTGGCCGTATGGCTGTGAGATCAGATTCCCATTTGTGTCACTTATCTACAACATTGCTGAAATAAATAAATGTGCTGCAGAATACTATGATATTATGTAAGACAAATAGTGCTCCACTAATACAAATATTTTTTAACAGATGTGTTTTCCAAAATAATATTTATTTAGGCCTACAACATAACCTCAAATTCCCTTTAATTTATGCATGTTTTTTTTGCTCATGTGAGCGCAATTGTAGCAGTTGTTAGATTCATTATAACCTGTCCTGAACATTAAATCTATTGTTTGTGTTATTAGAACTTTAGAAAAAAATGCCTAATAAATCCACGTGGTAAAATTATACTTCCGATGTCATTGATCATGTGATGTTACTTTGAAACTGCGCTATTGAAACTAGACTCCTAATTGTCTGCTGAATTGTATATTTAAGTATTAAATAATGTAAAGCCTATGCTCCTCAAATAATTTCAAAGTTAGTAATGTAGTCAATATTTCTAAGTGGAATGAATATAAGTGGAATGAATATAAGTGGAATGAATATAAGTGGAATGAATATAAGTGGAATGAATATAAGTGGAATGAATATAAGTGGAATGAATATAAGTGGAATGAATATAAGTGGAATGAATATAAGTGGAATGAATATAAGTGGAATGAATATGAATTAATAACAAATTCTTAACTTTACCTTAAAATTCACCTGCCACAGTGGCTGGTCGATAAGGCGAAGTTACCCGCCACTGTGGAAAAAGTACCAGCATTTGGCTGGTGGTGGGTACCGACTTCTCATCTCCAGCATGTTGCCACAGCAGAGTGTTCGAGCAGGGTGGGAGATTAACACCCGCCAAATGCGGGTAGATTTTCACATTGGCGGGTAACTTTTCCCAATCTACCCGCCACTCTGGCGGGTGAATTGTACAACATATGATATGTTTCTTTGTTTTTTTATTTGGCTAATTTAAACATTACTTGTTTCGGATTGGAGATAAACGCGTTGGACAAAAATGCGGAAGCTTACTCATTAACCATGAAAGACGCACTTCTGTCGAGGTGTATATTTGATTGGTTTTCGCGGAGCTAGTCCATGAGAACTCCAGCCTTGAGCTGCGGTACCATAAACATAGTGCGGTATTAAAGAAAAACAAATCAATGTAGTTCCCAGTATTAAGCCCGAGTAGGCTAGATTAAGTCAATATAGAAATTATCATGGACGAAACGTGTATATTTACAGATATGGGGAAGTTGATGTGAATATGATATGATTTTATGTTATCGAAAAAAAATCACACACAAACAGCGTGGAATGCTAAACGCTCATTGGATGATTCAGCTGTCACTAAAATCACTTGTTTGTCTTCGATAATAATTGGATTCTGATAAACGCTAAGACATTTACACGCGCAAATTCCAACTTCTCAACTGTAACTTAGTTTATTAACAACGGATTCTAATTCAAGTATCTTACATCTCCATAATATGGTTTCTTATTATATTTAATGTTGTATTATGTTTTGTTTCATTATTGAAGAAGCACTTGCAACTTTGATGGGGGTCAGATGGCTCAGTGGTTAGGGAGTCGGTCTAGTAATCAGGTTGCTGGTTAGATTCCCTACTGTGCCAAATGTTGTTGTCTTTGGGCAAGGCACTTCAACCTAACTATTTTAGTCACAACTAACATACATAGTTGGCGAATGGCAAACTGGCAGTGCCTTCTCATAACGTTCGAATGAAATCCCTAAGGAGAGTAGCTAACATAGAGACACAACTGTTCTGAACTGTTAAGCTGTAATATTATACATTTTTGAGGTGTATTAATTGTTTTAATGACCAGACAGCAGGAAGCAGAGGCTAAGATGAAAGATTTAGGGGGAGACTGGAAGGGCCCACACAGTAAGTCTCAAGCATAGACCCCTAATCAAACTGGCAGCTGTATTATTATTTTTTTATAATCAGGCATTTTGATATTGTCTTCCTCATTCAAGAATTGGACATTGTGTTTGGTGGTGTTGGTCATTTAATGTGCAAGCCTATGCCATGTTCTCCGAGGACTTTACCCAGAATGTCTCTTATATCAATGTTTCTTGTGTATCAACAGGCTTCGTGAAGTGTCGGAGAAACTGAACAAATACAACTTTAACAGGTAGGTTTTAATGTTTATTAATATACAATTTAATGACAACCTGGGGTATTATTCAGCCATGTAACCCTTAACAGGCAGTAGCGCTTACACTGCTATTGCTTTTCAGACACGTTAACAATCACCACACTGTCTCTTTCAAATGTAGTCATCCACACCTGAATCTGTTGGAGCAGGCGACATTAAAGCAGTGTGTGGTTGGACCAAACCATGCTGGATTTCTGCTTGAGGTAACATTGAGAGATTTTTGCATATTACAACCAGTGACTCATTGTTTCCCCATTCAGTGTTTATTTACCCAGCATTTAAACATTTGCTTTTTGTTTTCTGAGAGACAATTCTTAATGTATTTTAAAAAGCCGGTCTGCCTGAATGGTGTAGTGGTGTAGGTCACTGCCTTTCAGGAAAACGGCACAAATTAGTATAGCTCTGCCTGGGATTTGAGAAGTTGAATTATGTACCTTGCATTGTCGCTCCCCAGTGACCCCCTGTGTGCAGATCAAGACCAATTAAAGGGGAGAAAGATGGAAACAAACAAAAAAAGTTGGCTTTATCAAAGCCATTTCATACTAACCACTTACCTATAATAAATATCTTCCATGTTTATTGTCCAAAGGAAATTTCCAATAGATTTTATTACATTGTTTTTAGTGCAATAAATAATTAATGCAGTGACCCAGAAATTAGAGGTTGATTGATTGTAGGTTTGTAAGCCTAAATCTATTGTTGTCTGATTGTCCAGTTTTTATTTTTAATAATAACTACAACAATACTGAATTAACTGTGAACACTTCTGATGTCCAGAATGTAATGGATTAAATAGATAGAGCATCTTTATATTAGACCAATTTTTGACCAGTCATCAGTATTAGTGTGGGAGTGAAAGACTCACATCAAACTTAGACACCAAAATCATTTGGAGCATCTATAGGGTTCCATGTGGAAGATTAGAATTGGACAATAAATCACAATTTTGAACATGCCTTAATATATAAATTAAAGCACTTCATAAAGCAAAAAACCTATGAAAAGTTGCATTAGCCAATATGCTACAACAATAACAATTGAACTTAAGTGATTGTCTAGTATGAACTGCATAGTGCAAGGATGGGCAATGGTTTTTGCTTGAGGGCCCACATTGAGCTTTTGAAACAAATTGAAACCAAGTGAAGTACAGCTGTGTGTGGAAAAAATATGAAATGTTATTTCATTAAATTACCCCCCTCCCCCCACACAACAGAAAATAAATGTTTAGTTTTCTAACACCATTCCCGTGTTTGACTTCTCAGAATTGAATCACTACTGTTTGTTTGAAGATCATTTAGCCTACTTGCTGGCACCTACGAATCAAGACAAAAGCGCATGTGGAAAATCATTTCAGTCAAAAAAAAATTTAATACAATGAACCCTTAAAGTTCCTAGGGGGTTGAAGTCCGCCTGGCACTATGTTGACATTTTGGCCGTTGAAAGGGTCATACTTTGTTCTACGTTGAAGTGCCTTATAGTTTTAGATTCAAGACTCTTGGCTACAGAATAAGTCAATCCCAACATTTTGAGACAATGATTCTCATTGGTGGTCCTTGGAAGAAAAGCGCTATATAAGTTGAATGCATTATTATTATTCATGCATGATGTTATTTAGAGCCAAAAAATACAGAAATGTATGTTACATTTTTCGTTAATTATTGTAAAATACATGTAAACCACTATAAACATCACTGCAAAATCCATATTGGCATGCCCCCAGGTCTTGAGAAACAGTGTGACAATGCTTGCGTGACGTACCAATAAGTAAAAAAAACACTATGTAAGGTACATATTTTCACTAATTCCACATTTGTTTTTAAAATCACAGCTTTCCCACCTCAAAATAACCTGTTGTAGTGCAGTTTGATGTCCTACCTCCTTGCATGAATGTTATTTTAACCTCCAGTAGTTTCTAGAATGTACTATTTGGGAGACGCATTGACGCTCTTGAGCATTAATCGACTTTGAAGGAATTAAAAAAATGCCTGGTGGCCCTGATCAAAGGACCTGGCAGGCCGTACTTTTCTGCCCTGGCATTGTGTTTTCCTTGATTATTATTGGTGTGACTGTCAGAGTTATAAGTGTCAGCTTTGTCTTGGGAGCTCAAAGGTTTGTTACAAATGTAATGCAGCACAAACCCAACTGTCAGCCCTGCAGGCTCTGTCAATGGAGTGCTTCGTCAGTAAATTAACTGTTAAAGTGCTTGCTAGCTAGCTATCCACCACTGCTGTTCATACTTCCTGCTTCAGCAAAAATGTCTTCATAGTAGGTTTGGGCATCCAATGGGTTTTTACTGATACTTTATACGATTCCTCATAATGATACAGATACCTTAACAATACTTAAACTGATATGTGCTTTTACAATGAGCAAAAAGAATGCTTAGAATTGTACTTGAACTTGAACTGTTCCAAAATATAAATACTATTTTTTATTTTATGTTTAAATATGCCAACGTTATTCTAGGTCATTTGCAGTACTTTGATATTGATTTGTCGTTTTGCAGATGCAGTCTGCAATCCATAAATTTAAAGTTGAACTGACAGCATTTTAACTACTTTGCGGATTTGAAGCAGACAGACAGACAGTAGCGTTCAAAAGTTTGGGGTCAGTGTTTTGGTTAGAATTTGATACCTTCCAGGGCTTGACATTAACTTAATGGCCACTTGTCCGTCGGACATGTAAGTACATTTTTTTACTTGTCCGATAGCAAAAACTACTTGTTTGAAGTAGACATTATTTTTTTATTAACGCGCATGTCTGTATTTCTGGGAAACAAGAAATAGGCCTAAATTTCTGCTGTGTCATGTTGAAACCAGGGAATGTAAGGTGAAAAAGTACATTTTAATTCTCCCCTTGTATTCAGGGAGGGTTTTTGCAATGTAACCAAGGTTATCTAGAAAAAATAGCCGACTCAATTGCTCTTAAAATCAGCAATTCAATTCAATGTGAAGTTAGACATAACATGGTATACTGCTGCATTTTTTTTACTTCTATGACCGAGACATAAGATTACCATGGTAACAGAGTTCGCAGAATATCTGTCACTTGCTATCTTCAATCCAATTTATTTTTCTACAAGCAGTTGCAGTTCAAACTCATAACCAAACTGGGCAATTAAGCCACTGTGGCTGGTGCAGAAGCTTCATGCACCTATTTTTTTTAAGGCGGCACAGTGTGCACAACACACAGAAACAGGTGCCCACAAATACTGATATTAAAAGGAAAATCCACTTGGCTACAAAAATCTGAAGGGGCATGTGGTTGATGCCCTAATTTTAACAGCCAATTTTCCCAACTCAAATAAAGAAAATTCAATAGCATTTTCTATATTGCTTCAATACATCAAATTCATTATTAATTTGTCTTAACTAATATAGGGAAATTACAATAGGGACATGTTGTGAAGACAGGTCTTTGAGATTAATGATTTTCACATGATTGACAAATTGTGCAAATCACTGTATTAGATGTTTAACTACTCCTTTTAGTTGGCTACTTATAGATGTCCATCAGTAGGTAGTTTCACACTTGAGAGGTGTAAAACTTTACTGTTGTAACCTATTCCACAATATTTGTTTATTCAGCATTTCACTCTCCATTTGTAAATTTGTTTTATAATAATATGGGATTACTAATAAAATAATCCAAATGGTTGAATTAGCTCCCATAGAAATTGCAAGCAGATGCTTCTTCGATAATGAAACCAAACATGATACAACATGAAATATAATACAAAAACTATATTATGGCGAAGTAAGATACGCGATTAGGCAAAATCACGCGGACTGCTTTTGAATTCTCTTTCTGACAAGCGCTCATTTTATTTAGGCCACCGTTGTTACGTGCAGTTAAATAGAGGCAATTTTTTTTCATACAACGATTAAACGTCAGAAACACTTAGAATATCACTATGGTATATTGTGTATATGCAATAAATGACAACTTTTATATGTACATAGTTTTAGAATACTTTTTTGGTGAGGTATTAACAGCGAATGAGCACTTGCAGTGTGACAACAGAGCTGTGTGTCATGTGACCACCACCGTGCAGTCAGATCTAAACAAGACCGTGTTTTAGATTTAGAACATAAGATAAAATCGCGTGCATACATAAATACACACCGATTTCTTGCAAAAAAGGACACGTCATCAATATTCTATTATTTTGTTTAGCTCAATCAATGAACTTGTTAAATAACAATTTATTTTACTTGTCCATTCGGACAAGTAAATGTACGAGCTCCTTGTCAGACTACTTTTTTCATTTGTCCCGGACAAGCGGAAAAGCCTTAATGTCGAGCCCTGCCTTCATTCTTGAAGGTGGCATTAAAAAAATTTGCTACACCATTTTATCATTTGGACACTGCAGAAATGGCTGATGAAACTTTTGCTTTGCAGTTGTGAATTATTTATCATAAATCAATCAATTCCAAGAGACTTTTTAAAAATGTATTCTTGGATATATGTTTGTATAAATTTAAAACTTTTGAACACGGGGGGGGGGGTAATATATATTTGTTATGCTCTAAAACCAGCCTTGCATGAGGTTTTGTGGAATTCAATGAGTAAGACAGTATAAATAAGGAAGTATAAATTGCAATTAGAATGTTGGGGAACATTAAAGAATCATACTTGTGAAAATTCTATGAATGTATGCAGGGTTTCCCGCAGCACTTTTCTGTCAAGGCGGCCGCCCAGACAAGACCTGATGGCCTTAACTGCGCAGCCCCCAAAAAGAAATGATGTGCAATATGCGCCCGGCCAGCACCATCTGGTGGTATTTTAATGTCATTGTGCCCTGTTAAGTGTGCAGCAATAGACAGTGAACGTGTTCACCGTTGCGCATTTCGATAATGTTGTTTTGCACCAATTTGCTGAACTATAGCTAAGAATAATTTTCCCTGAAAATTCCCTTCTGTAAAACCCTCACACCACACATTGACATTCCACTAGCCGGAACGGCGCAACAAAATTAGACAACTAAGTGCTCTAAAGTGACTGTAGTAGCCAGCTACAGACAATTGAAATGCGACAGCAACTTGACTGCGGTCTGGCCCAGTATCATTTGCATTCTATTAATAATATGCCTAATTGACCAAAATCGGAATGGTTTTCTAAGATTTTACATTTACATACATTAAATAATTACATAGCCTATATCACTTTGCATTTACCCTATAGTCAATATCTGATCATTGACATTTTTTTAACTTCCTGACATGCCAGTCAAATCTGCATTGAACCTGCAGTTCTTTTGTGTTCGGTTTTCATATTTCTGCAACTTCAGATCTTTATGTTTTAGTGTTATGCTAACTATTAATCTCTTGGCCTACATACTACAAACTGTTAGCGTCAGGTGCGCATTTGAGAATGCGTCTCCTCGGGAGAATATTAATCTAAAAGTTGTTCTCCCGATCCGAGGAAGCGATAGTATTGCTGCGCTTGTCATGTGAATTATTAAGTTTATTAATTTTAGAGTAATTTACAGAGTAATTTCAAGAAAATAATATTTTGATCAGAAAGAAGCTAATCTTTTAGAAGGGAGGCTGTAGACGCCGTGGCAGAACCGTGGGGAACATTTGTACAAATTACCGTCAGCAGGGACCTGAAGGAGGATAGGGGTTTAAACTGATGCTCATGTGGCAATTCTTTTAGACAAGTAGGTAATGCTAGCTTACTTACCAGTCCTAATAACGTTAACTTGGCAGAATGGACAGTGAACTGACCTCACACAAGCGAGAGTCGGTTTTTCTGGGAAAGTAAGGTGGAAGTATTTCTGGATTTTGAAAGTTACGTGGTTCAGCTTTAGCAACCGGTCAACCTCAACTGGAAATTTAACAAGCTTTTAAGCTGGACTTCCAACATGCATTTATTATCAGTAAACTAATTAAAAGTAATTTAATAAAAGCATCATGAATATAATCATGTTTTTGCAGTGTCATATTTGAGGTCAGGTTTTGGTTTTAAAAATTGAGTACAGTAGCCTAATTATAATTCTTTTTCCCAGGATGGCCGTGTATGTAGGATCAGTTTTGCTGTCCAGCCTGATCGTCTGGAGTTGAACAAACCAGATGGCAACGATGGGTGAGACGTCTTACACTAAATAAAAAATATTTCAATGTGAAGTTATGTTTAGTTCAATAAACCCCCTATACAATTGGTGATAACTGCAATGATTTATGACCTCTCAGTGATTACTTAAACTTGTTGAGCTGCTTTGAGTCCTGACAAATTGATAATTTAACACACTGACATTTACCTGTTAAATTGTATTCATTGTGAATATTTTGTTACCTTAACCGTGTGTCTGCATATCCCGGGTTTTTAGAAACAAGACAACTTAATCAAATTAGTAACATTTTTTGTTTGCAATCTTTTTCCGTCAGTAAAATTTGCAATGCAAGAATTGGCGTTAGAAATGCCTCTATGCTCCAATATGGATAGAATAACTGTCAAATGTAATTCAACATAGTCACTCTTATGTTCTCTAGTCCCCACAGTTTGTTAGGTTAAAACTATACTACCATTGATGTTAATCCTGGTGCCTAAGTTATGGCGGGAAAAAGTAAAAGTACTTTTCTGGGTTAGGCTGTGTTCGCAAGTTTTGGGAAAGTCCTAATTAAGACCAAAGTGAAAGGGAGTTCATAAATATCCACTGATCTATGAAATGAACAGAGAGTAAGATGTAGGTTTAATTAGGGTCACTAGTCAGTTATTAAGAACTCCTCTTACCTGGTAATTTAGGATTTAATTATGAACTTTCCAAAATGGGTGAACCCAGCTGAGTACTTTTTACAACTCTGAAAAAAAGTATGTACAGAAGTTTGCATATTTCATGCAGAATTGATAATTCATTCATTAAGAATTGGTCTCCATTTCGATGGAAGTCCAATAGGTTTGTTTCTGTGATGCATTATTATTTGTTGGGGAATGGATCGGCCTCCGTCTATGTCACATATCTTCGTCTCAGAGAGCGCTAGGCTGATTTGGACAGAAGCTAGCTGAATAATGTGTCTTGCCAGAGAGATCAGGCATCCATCTGGGCTCTGCCTCATTGCAATCTAGCCAGTCCTTGTGGAGGGCCTGCAACTTCAGACATTTTGTCAGTTGTTTTGCCAGTTTTTGTCGGCAGAATGCGCTCTCTCTGAGCACAGCTTGATGAGTACTGCATCAGAGGACGTCATGGTCCTTACTGTCTGTCTGGTATTAGCTGTTGAGTTGTTGCAGTGAAATGACATCACAAATTCTTTGAAACCAAACGAGGGAGGAACAGAACAGTGTAAATAACACTCAACAGATGCTAGAACATTCACTGGGACCACACCATTTTATAAAAAGCATACATTCATTTTGGACTCGTTTGATTCACTTTAACAGTTTTCGAATGCTTAGGGGATTCGAGTCGAGCTAATCCACTCTATCTTCAATGCACAATTTTGACAAAATGAGGAGTGATGTAGTGTGTCATAGAGATCCAGGATTAACAAAACGGATTGGCCCAGTGTTGTAAAACATCAGTCATCTGAGACATTGTCTACTGTTGGCTTTTCCTTCTAGAGGAAGACTAACGTGTTTTCGCTGTTGCTAGGTATCGTTGGCAGCCAAATTTTCTTTACTTTTCCTAAACAGCAGCAGTGAACTAGGCCCTACTGTGGTCCAATGTGTGTGAATCAGCCTGATGTGGATTAGTAAATAATGTCACTGGTTTTATTTTGAGCCACAGATGATGAAATGGATCCAGCTGTGGGATAACTTATTGAGCCAATGGTTTGAGGACCAGTTCATGATTACCTCAATCTTTTAGAAATTCTTACCTTTTCTACGTCATCACGTATCACTTGTGTGTAGGAATACTTTAGTAAATACTCGGTAGAGTCACTTTGTTTTAGTCCAACAAAATATTGTAAAATCTGTGTGCCAAATTCATTCTGTGGGATACCAGGTGGAAAGCATACTTTTATGGCTAAGTATTTTGCAGAGGATGTGCGTTATTGCATAGTGCAGTAAAATAAGCTGAAGTTTTCAAAATAAAATGAGATTGTTTCAGTTGTTAATACTTTTACAGTCCGCAGCGTTATGGGTTACTGGAAAGCCTACTGTGGAAATAGGGACTCCAGATATTCAACTTTGACAGCAGACTGAACAAAGCTTTCACTGGAAATATGATCCAGTCACATCCCACTATGTAAATGAATAAAAATGTTATTGTAGTGTTTCTACTGTCACGTGGTTATACTCTATTTAAAAACAAAATTCTTCACTTTCTTAACTTGACCCCTAAATATTAAATACTTCTATGTTTCTTGTGTACAGCTTCAGCTGCCCAGGAGTAATTCTGGTTCTTTATTGGGAAAAAATTCACAATATGTTAAATCTTTACAAATAGGTCATGGTTTGAATTAAGATTCCAGTTTTTTATGATTTGGTGTTAGTTGGTATGTACGTATAACAGATATCATCGTTATTCTACACACATTTTACCTTATCCTACGAGTTAGCAGTTGCAGCCCTAAAAGTGAAGGAGGAACGAGTTGCAGCCAATTCTGATTCCCAAGGGTGTTGCCTCGCTAGTCTCCCACAGTTCCCCTGTTTGGTTTAAAACATTGCAAATAAAAATGGAAAAGCCCCAGGCGTGGACCTCAGCTTTGGGGTTCCACTCCCAGAGAGTGGTCTTGATGTTAGTCCCCATCATGAGGGACTCTTAGCTTTGTGGTAACTGATCTCCCATTTTCCCATCTTTTGTTTTCAGTTCAAAGTTGAGTGGCACTGGTTCAGGGGCAGGAAGGAGCACCAGGCCAGGCAGGACTAGCGATCCTCCCTGGTTCCTGTCTGGCTCTGACACTCTGGGCAGACTGGCAGGCAACACCCTTGGGTAAGTTGTTGGCAGTAAGGGCCGTCGGGAAAACCTCCCCTAGACAGGTAAAGTCACTGTACGGCTTCACGGTCATTAACGCTGCCTAGACACGGACAGCTGCAGGGTTACTGCTGGAAGCTGTGTCATCCAGGATTTAGGATTGGTCTGAGTGAAATAACGCAGTCACTGAGAATCAGCTGTTGTATCACCACTTGTCCTGTAAATTGGAACGTTTAACCCAATTGGCAGCATCTGCGGTTTATAGCAGAAAAATAAAAACCCAATTAAGCCGTGAGCAAAGAAATGAACTGTGGGCTAAATATAAAAATCATTAGGTGCAATCCACTGTCATCCATAGTTCTACTCTCTTTGTTTTCTTTAGAATTCATGTGTTCTTGACTTTTATCAAATGTGATAGAATTTAAAATAAACTTAGAACTGTGTCATTCAACTATTGCTTCCAAATTGCGGTGTGCTTGAAACCCCTGGGATGTTCACTGCCTTGTCCAATGAGCAGGCCACTGTGTTGGTCGTGCTGCTGACCACGCCTCCCTCTGGCCCTGTGCTCTAACAGGAGTCGCTGGAGCTCGGGAGTGAATGGTGGCTCAGGAGGAGGAGGTGGGGGAGGAGCCGGGGGCGGCAGCAGCAGTGGAGGAGGTGCAGGAGGAGGAGGAGGTGGGGGTGGTGGAGGAGGGAGCGGTGGAGGAGGCGGCTCCTCTGGGAGGTCATCTACAGCTGCCCGGGACTCCAGGCGTCAGACCAGGGTGATCCGCACAGGAAGGGACCGGGGCTCTGGGCTCCTGGGCAGCCAGCCTCAGCCTGTCATCCCTGCCTCTGTCATCCCAGAGGAGCTCATCTCCCAGGTTAGAGCCACTCCACACACTTGGTGTAGATTTGACCCCACTATACAGTGGTGAACACTGATCCCGCTATACAGGGGTGAACACTGATCCCGCTATACAGGGGTGAACACTGATCCCGCTATACAGGGGTGAACACTGATCCCGCTATACAGGGGTGAACACTGATCCCGCTAGATTCATTTCCACTCACTATACTTTAGAGGAACTCTCACTCTCGATTTCAACTTCAGGCCGCCCCTTCAAATGCTTGATACGGTACAAAAGAATCCAATTGTAAATGTTATTGTGGGGTTTGCAATAATTGTTTGACTGCACAGCAAGAATATGCCCCGTTTTTGTATCTTTTCCCAAAAAGATAACTATTCACTAGCTAGATTTTGAAACAACTTCCAACACCACGACCTTCCATTGATACATTTGAGGACGTACCACCCCACACATCTCGAAAGGAGTGTACTTGGCCCTTGGTTGATGTTAAAGCACCTTCTTTAAGGTGCTCCTATGTCAGAATTGCGATGGCAGCTGCACCAAAGACATCGATTTTGTAGTAAAACCCCCCCAAAATCACATTTGCAAGCAAACTGTCAAAACAAAGACTACAATGTGTTTGATTTCAACTCCGAAATAATGTTTCCATTATAGAAAGTTACCTTTTAAGCAAATTAGATGTAATGGATTTGAATTGCATGACCAGTAGTCCCGAGTAAGTACGATACGGTGGACGACACACAGACTTCACCACAGTCATCAGGATGTCCTCTTGCAGGCCCAGGTGGTGCTCCAGGGGAAGTCTAGGAGTGTTATCATCCGGGAGCTCCAGAGGACCAACCTGGACGTGAACCTAGCAGTCAACAACCTGCTGAGCAGAGATGACGAGGATGGGGACGACGGAGACGACACGGCCAGTGAGTCCTATCTCCCCGGAGGTACGCTTTGTCTCACCCTGAATTATATTGTACAGCGTGGTCTCACTGACAAGAAATACTGGTTTAACATTGCTGGCTTGTCAGGTTGTTTTTTAAAACCAGTAAGTTCAAAAGCTTTCCTTATTTTAGGCTACTGTCCTTACCTACATGCACAGCCAGCCACCAGGTCTGGGAAGGCTATACAGCAGGGGGGAGATTATGGCTTGTGGGCCGGATAGGATAGCATCAAAGCAGCATATCTCCCGAGCCTTACATGCTAGAAACTAGTACTGTTGGAAAGAGGAGGTTCTGTTGCAACTGATTAATCAGAGCTGGAGATCTCATACCTAAGATGTGGGTACTTTCCACTGACTTTATTATGATTAATTAAAAACATTACATGCAGGAAGTGAGAATGACTAAATAACATTTCGGCAAGTCAAATAGGACAACACCCTGCACTAAAACAGGTTATTTTGGGTGGTGAAGGATGGCTGGGATTTAAAAATGTATAGGGAAATAGTGAAAATATGTACATACAGTGTTAATATTTACTTATTTAAATGTCCCTCAAACTTTATCACACTGACCTGGGAGCATGCCAATATGGATTTCCAGTGATGTTCATCACGGTTAACATGTGTTTTACAATAATTAACTAAAAAACAAACATGTTTTGGGATTTTTTGGCTCTATATGACATGATTTAAAGTCATTTTCTCTAAAGGTTGGGTTTGACCTATTCATTCTGTAGCCAAGAGTCTTCTGAATCCAAAACTATAAGGCACTTCAATCTAGGACAAAATATGACACTAGCAGAGGCCAAAATATCAACTTAGTTCCCCCTTAGACTTCTTCAAACCCCTTAGAAATAGTTTTTCAAATATAATATTAATTATATCAAAGTCTGACTCATGACTTTCCATATGCACAATTGTCTTGATTCACAGGTGTTGGCGAGTAGGTTAAATGATCTTGAAACAAACAGTAGTGATTCAATTCTAAAGTCAAACAAGGAAATGGTGTTAGAAAAGTAAACATTTATATTCTGTAGGCTACACATGTAATTGTGTAGGGGGCGGGGGTAATTTAATGAAATAATATTTCATATATTTTCACTTGGTTCAGAAACTCTCAAAAAACTTTGCCCGCTCCTGTTATATAGTCTACCTGCTAGGATTGTTACAATACCAATATTTTGACTTCGGTATTGATACTTGTTGTGGTACCTCTGCAATTGATAACAAATCGATACCAAGGCACTGATAACCAACTAGAAAGGCTTGCATTTTTGTGAAACTGCAATGTGATTGCATTGCAGCAGTGGTGTGGGATGCTTTTCGTCCCAAAAATGTAATTTGTTCTTATTTCCAATGGGTTCCAAACTTTTTGGTTACTGTACCACCAAGGGTCCTAGTGACCATGTTTGGGAACCACTAGCCAGTCAGAAATGGTTTGTTCAACTTCACCCATCTGCAACTAAACAACTCTTAGGCAAAGTTGCATTCGGAAGTCCACCCCCAAAGAAAATACTCCCCACAAACACACCTGACAAACCCGGCCGTTTATTCATATGGCCCGTTCTTTTAATATCATAATTGTAAGTGTTGTTTTTTAATGTTTGTACTTCGTAATAAATCTGGCGCAAAGAATTTAAGATGGCATTCTCATTATTTTTAATCTGGATCATTGCAAGTAATTGTGGCCTCCATGAAAAAATTGGTCTGAGCCCCCATCCCAAATATATATTCATATTATTAAAATTACATTTATTATTATTAAGAGTGCCTGCAGTGCTCTTGTCGTCCAATAAGATTTCACATTTTGCACTAACACTTAGCCAGCAGGATGGCACCCTGTATTCCACTGCTAGATTCCTTCTAAACCTAAGCAGGGTCGTGCGTCCCTGGATTAGAGACCAATGCTGCTGGACGTGGTGTTGAAGGGCCAGTAGGGGGCACTCTTCTCTTTGGTCTAAAGATCATTCCCAATGCCTCAGAGCAGTGATGGGGACATCTGCCCTGCGTAGGGTGCTGTCTTTCAGATGAGATGTTAAATGGTTGACCTGACTTTTTGTGGTCATTAAAGAGCCCATGGCACTATTTGTAATTGTAGTCGTGTTGACCCCGGTGTCATGGCCAATTTCCAAACCAGGCCTCATTTCCATCATGGCTGCCTAAAAATACCTCACATTTCCAATTAGCATAGACAACTACTCACCTCCAACTGATAGCGGATGTCTGTTGAGCGTTCTGGCACAAAAATGGCTGCTGTGCATCACCGAAGTGAATGGGATTCTGTGTGTGTGACTGTGTATGGAAGTGGGTGCTACACATTGGTGGTGGATGTGGTGGGCTTCCCCCTATTACTATGTAAGGTGCTTCGGGTCATTGAAAAGCGCTATATAAATACAATGAATTATTATTAACAAATTTAACAGCTATGCTAATCTATTTCATCAAATTAAACTGAACAAAAATAGAAACGCAGGAATTTCTAAGTAGTTAGTGAGTTAAAGTTCATACAAAGTAGTCAGTGAATTGAATGAACCAAAAGCTTCATGCAAAAATGTCACTGTTATACCAGGTTCTGTGTGGAAATCAGTGAAATTGATTTATTGTACAAAATGTATGCTTTTTACAGTGTAGAAGAGTAACACCCTACATCATGCCACCATTAACATGGCAGATTATTTTAATAATATAAATTAGTAAACGAATGTTTCTTAGAATTGACCAGTCTTTCCTTGACTCTCTGTCTTGGATCATTCCCCAGTTAATTGACTGCTTACAGTGCTTTTACTCTGTTATTCTCTTCACTAATCTAATTTCCTCTTTGACTGGCTGGCAGCAATTTCTGCAGAGGAGTCTACACAGGCAGGGAATATTAACACACCCGTTTTATTGACAACTAAATATTAGTTTGTAGCATGTCATATAATCTGATTCTCGAGAAGCCAATGATTGACTGCTGGCTAGCTATCCTATGTGTAACTTGTGCTTTCTTCGTTACATTCATCACAAACCATACATCTTGACCAATGTCAAAAGGAGGTTAAAAGCTTTACATGATATACAACTTATTTATTAACTATTAAAATTGTGCTCAGATCTAGGTAATGAAGATAGCTGATCAGCTTGTTAATTATTTTCAGCATGATAAAGTACACATGCATGGCTTTGCGCGCGACGACTTTGGCAATGTCATTGTCAGTATTGAAATGAAGAAAATTAAATCGAAGGACATCAATGTGTGGTTTGCATATTAATACCACTGCCGCTCTTTGACGTTGTGCAGTAGTGGGAAGCACCTGACAGTTAGTGAAAGCAACTTGATACAACTCACATCTGGACTCATGATAGCTAAACATAGCCTAATGACTCATCACGTTGCGAGAGAAACCCACGCAGCCGAAACCTTTCTTGGTAGCCTGATGGCAAGCAGATGGGGATCCAAAATGTCTTCAAGGATCCAAAATGTTGGAACTGTTCCAAAATGCACACGCATCTTTCCTACCTGAACCTGATATGCCTAAATACATTTTTCTTAAATGAATGTCTATTACGAATGGACATTACAGTCAGAAAAATGTACAAAGAGACACATGCCAGTTCGGATCAGAGAGACATTGTGCAGCTTGATATAAAAATGCTAAACAAGCAAAAACAGACTAATTTGGCCTACATGTTCTTAAATATAATCACACCTAATCAAGTACAAAACAAGTTAATATAATCATTCTGTGAGGAGCCTAATCACTTTGATTAGAAGTGTCCAGCCAAACACACCATCAGTCACTTCATCACTGCTGTCACTGTGTTCACTGATGTATTACATTGTTTTCTGACCAAACTTTTAAGTCACTGTAGGCTACAATCTCGAGAATCTGGCTTCTTAAAAACAAATAAATTAAAAGGGTGTTTTTCCATGGAATACCTTCCCATATAATTTTTCGGTGGCTACCAAGCAGGACTAATTTAGAATTCCAGATGAACTTTGAATGAGGTTGTCAACTGGCCATTGATAGATATGAGATCATTTATTTCTGGCTAGTTGCTCTTTTGCTGTTGATGAGTGCTAAGGATAGAGACAGCCCTATCACTTTTCTCATTGGGACTGGTACATTCCAAATGTAAAACAGATTTGTGTGTAATCTATATAACTGCATCAAAACATTCAGAATTATCTATTTGCATCTCAAGGTAAACACAGTGAACGAAATGGAACCATGCACACATGGCTAATTTGCATATAGGCTTATTTTAGCTATGATTGGCACGGTAACGCCTGACTGACACGTTGTCATTCCCTCAAACATTTAATTAACATATGACTGGTCCCTCGGGTCCTGTCAGTGAATACATAATTGCACATGTATCCGAGACCAGTTGCATGTATGACAGATAGTGTTGTAGTACTCGAGACCGGTCTTGGTCTCGAGACCACTTTTTGATGGTCTCAGTCTCGTCTCGGTCTCGACCGCATTTGTACTTGGTCTTGTCTTGGTCTCGGACATTGAGGACTCTGGACTTTTTTCAAGACCAGCCAAGACCATAACTGTGGAAATATCACTAAATTGCCAGTATATTGTCTATTTTTTGTTAACATCCTTGCTTTTGGATTGGATGTAAAACGTACTGATTCAAATCCAAGCAGTAACGTGACTCATTGGTCATTGTTAATTATGTATTTTTGTTACCGCTGTTACCCATCCCCACCCCCTTTCACTCTCGCACTCCCAAGAAAGTGAGCTGTATTTGTATGGGAGCAAAATCTTCAGTAATACAACTCAGCTACAAAAATCATAAAGAATATATTTGTAAAACAACATCCAGAAGAAAGCATACAGCTTCTTGTAAATACAGCAGTGCTTCGACTTCTTCAAACTTTTATCGTCACTTAGAAAGGAAGCACAAAGAAAGGTAAGCTATGTGTAAGAGTGGTGTTTTGCAAAGCTGGCTAGCTAACGTTAGCAACCTGCCTCGGATGGGGATTGAAAACCGGTTCCACTCGAGAACCGGTTCTAACAGAGCCATATATAGCCATCTTTATATATGGCTCTGGGTTCTAATTTTTATGAACCATTGATATTGTATGCCCTCGACTTTAACGAGTCCTCTTATCGATGCTCCTGCTCCAAATCAAATTTTTGTCCCACCATAGACTTATTTGATCAATGAGTAATGTAGACAAAATGCTGCGCATGTGTAGCTAAAATTTACCTTAGCTAATGTCAGCTGCATACAGCTCCCGACATTAAAGCCACGCGTCGAGGTGATGCTCCCTCGTTTGAGTGAGAGAGCGAACATAGAGATATAAAACTGAGTAATGCGCCTCAACTTATATGAGAAATGACTCAATTAAATTGGTTATTTATGAGAAATTACTAAATTAGATATGTTATTGTATGGCACATGGCACGTTACTTTCAGAGAGCTAATTTTTAAGTTCCAATTTACAGTTGCAGATCAAATATTACTGTTTACCAGCACACACTTTCTGGCTCATACCATATCAATCATTTAACATCCTTGTTTACCTATTTGAAAAATGTGATTGCCAAAATACCATTGATTTATATTTTGTTTACTTTTTGACGAAACTGCTCCCAATTAAATAAATGTTGTACTTTTATAAATCACAAGCAGTTAAGCCACTGACTTTCTGACCTCTTGTATTAGATATCTTTTATTGCTTTGATTACACATAAAAGCTATAAAAGACTCTTAACAATAGTTGTTCCTGAACATCAACATTTCACATATATTTACTGTATTAATTACAATACACAGCTTTTCTACATTTTAAATGTTGAATGTTTGGCATTTATTTTACACAATTAGCTATGTGGTTTTGAAAAAAAAAGATTGTTGTTGGTTTAAAAACAACATAACTTTATGTATTGTTGATAAAAGGTGGAGAAAAGTGAAGACTTTAGTGATGAACAAGGAATAATTGTTTGAATATTGAATAAAGATGGTTAAGTTTATTTCAGCTTTCAGTGTTTAATATCTGTGTTTTTATGGGAATGTGAATCTTTCAGATCAATTTGAGAAGCTCTTTTGATCATGTTTCACATTTTATTGTGTCATGTAGTTTGGGGCGCTGGTCTTGGTCTCTGCTTTGTCTCGGCCCCTAAAAGTCTTTGTCTTGTCTCTGTCTCGGGTTAGGTGGTCTTGACTATAACACTGATGACAGATCCGACCCAGATCCGAGAAATAAAGGAAATATTAGACACAGACCCATTCGGGTCCTGGGTTAGACTTTAATTTTGGGGTCTAGTGGATCCGTGAAAACGTAGTTTCAATATCAATGATTTTTCTACCCCACTAACAAGCTGTGATATCGATGAGCCTAGAGATATAGCATCTTGTTTGTTGCTGTTCCTCATTGCCAAATCCTGGTGTAGACAGACACCTACTGGACAAATTATAAATTACATACTAGAAGGGTATATCTGTCAAGTCATTGTGAATGGAAGAAATAACTGCTTATAAGCAATCCATTAATTACAAATCTACAAGCGCACTGCACACCAGTAGGACGCATATGGTGCCTCTGAAATGGAATCGATGTTGTGTAAACTGCGGTTACTGATAAGGTGTCAAATACAAAAAAAATAGTGTTTGCTTTATCACGAAATCACAATGTCTCAAACACATTTTGTTAATATTTTTGGGACAGGGTGCATTTGTCTTTGAATATGAGATTACACACAAGGTTAAATTAAAGATTATCAGGTTTCATTTCTGGGTATTTGTGAGGATTCACAATTTGCAAATGTCACTATTCATACTCAGTCTTCAGACTATCATCTTGACAGATGTTAGTTTGCCAGGCTGATTTTTTGTTGTACCTTACAGAGGACCTGATGTCCCTGCTGGACGCTGACATCCACTCGGCCCACCCCAGTGTGATCATCGATGCTGATGCCATGTTCTCTGAGGACATCAGCTACTTTGGCTACCCTTCCTTCAGACGCTCTTCCCTGTCTCGCCTAGGCTCCTCGCGAGGTAAGTCATCACCCCAGCCTGACGCGCACACACACAGTACTGACCAGAAAGATGATCACAGAGTACTGACCAGAAAGATGATCACACAGTACTGACCAGAAAGATGATCACACAGTACTGACCAGAAAGATGATCACACAGTACTGACCAGAAAGATGATCACACAGTACTGACCAGAAAGATGATCACACAGAGTACTGAAATTAAAGATTATTCTGTTGCTCCAGTCCCCTCCTGTAGTTTGGGGGTGGATTTTGAAGTAATATTTGTGGTAGTATATCCTTTTCCAGCTTTGCTGGGTGTAGGTTTTCCATTATTTACTTTTCATTGTTTTTGTTTAATCTGATAGTTGATGTAAATGTGATACTAGTCTTCTCTGTATTCATAAGATGTAGGGGCACAGCCCAGGTGTGTGTTTTGTGTGTGTGTGGTGTCAGTAGTGTGGTGTACTGTTCTTTAATGAGCCCTCTGAGAAAGGCCCGCTAGACCCAGTACCAGGTATCTCTACTGCAGGGCATGGCCAGACTGCCAGCTTTAGATTACCTGTGTCTGGGATGTCTAATGCTGTGTCAGTAAGACTAGAAGTGGTGATGACACCTGTCTTAAATGGGAACAACGATAAAATTCTGTAATTTGGCTATGATCATTAATCGTTAGTAGTAATGTCTCGCTCAATAGGCAGCGCTCTCACTCAGGGAGAGCAGGGTAGAGCTGGTGCGATTGCTACTGCATAGGGTTTAATGGGTCTGTGCAGAGGAATGCAACTGACATAACTTTGTGAAATAACTATTATTATTTCACAAAGCAAACGCCAATATCGCGAAGCCCAATTTGCCTTTGTCTCAAAATGTATACATTTTTTATTTCCGTTTATCCCAACCAACTTGGACAGATGCGGGATGACGAGGGACATGCACATGGTTTATCCAACCACATGTCACAGAGCCGCCGATTCTTTTCGCACTGCTAATCTAACACGGAAGCCTTTAGTCTGCATGGGGTGATTACACTCACCAACTATACTTCCGTGATTTAAATTACAGGCACCCGATCGGCACACAAGGAGTCGCTGGAGAGCGATGTGGCAAGGTAGATTATTTGGCTTATCTATCCCAAATCCCGGGCAGCGCTATGCCAATTTGTGCTGCCTCATACTGGAGGTCCGGGGAAAGTCAGAGAACCCATACTCAGGCTCGAACTACTGACTATCATGACTTACTGTCTTGCAATGCAGCGACATTGTCCACTATGCCATGCAGAAACATACATTATGAATGATGTGTGTCATTTGTTTGGTTTCAAATGTACATTTTCCGTCATCTCTGCCAAGGACGTGGAAATGCCAGATCACATGCTTCTTCCCATTTGCCGTGCCAGTGAGAGGGCGTGTTCAAGTTGTCAAAAATGCAGTCTTCTAAATTTATACTTGAATAGTTTTTAAACACAACATCCCATTGCTCCATCAATTATCTATTCTTAATTTGATAAGCTCTATAATTGAGAATGTATTGTTGACAGCAAATTCTGAAGCTGAAATAAAGAAATCAGCATTTTCTTTTTTTACAATTTAATAGTTATTTTACAAAGTTTTAGCAAGCGCATTCATGTGAACAGACCTATATAACCTTAAGCCGTATCACTCACGCTAGCTCGACTCTCGCTGAGTGAGAGATGCCTGAAAAACAAAACATTCACATAATGACTTCACTTTAGACAAGAAATCACTGCGCTTGAGGACCATAGAGAAATTATAGAATGTAGTCATTGGTCCCCTTTAAGGACAGTGAGTTCAAGTCAGTTGAACATTTAATGGAATTTTGATAGAAGAGATCCAAATATCTTAAATATATCGGTTCTGATTTGTTGTCAGTTCTTATTCAGTTTGTCCCTGCCCTAATGCATGCCTAGCTTGTAATACCTGCTGGCGTTTTTCCTACCTCACATTTCTACATGTGAGTAGATACCGCTGTCACTGATCTAAAGGACGCTTTTATACTGACAACCCTTTTATTTGCATCATTCTGAATAAATAAATCTCTTTAATTTGTTGACGGGTCTTCCCCAGAGTGTGGCTTACTTTTATCCCACTGGTGTGACCCTATTGCATACCAGTTCTCCTTCTGCCCTTAGAGCGTGACTCTGAGCTGTTGCGTGAACGCGAGTCTGTGTTGAGGCTGCGAGAGCGGAGGTGGCTGGATGGGGCCTCGTTCGACACGGAGCGGGGCTCCACCAGCCGAGAGGGAGAGCCCAGCCTGGATAAGAAGAACATCCCCATTCAGAGCCCAGTGTCTCTGGGAGAAGAACTGCAGTGGTGGCCTGACAAGGTGAGCTGGGTGGGAGGGTTGATGGGGAGGTAAGATGGATAAGGATATGTATTGTACATAATCATGGTACATATTAAAGCTAATAACATCTTTAGGGATATGTATTTACCTGGATAGATGACCCACTTGTGTATGAGCTATATGTTGGTATTTGATTTTTCATGTTGGATTTTTCCTTTAGGATGGTGTGAAGTTTGTGAGCATCGGGGCCTTGTTTTCTGAGTTGGTTGCAGTGAGCACTAAGGGGGAGCTGTACCAATGGAAGTGGAGTGAACCAGAACCATACAGAAATGCACAGGTAGAACGTCAACCAGAACCTTACAGAAAAACACAGGTAGAACGTCAACCAGAACCATACAGAAACACACAGGTAGAACGTCAACTAAGAACCATACAGAAACACACAGGTAGAACGTCAACCAGAACCTTACAGAAACACACAGGGAGAACGTCAACTAGAACCATACAGAAACACACAGGTAGAACATGTAGAACAGTAAATGTATCCAATTTTGTGGCTGTTTTATTTTCCAATGATGAAATAAAATCAATTTATTCTCATCCAATCAGAACGCTTCGATCCACCACCCTCGTGTTTCCGTCCTGGGCCTGACCAATGAGAGAATCACCCTGCTGTCCGCTAACAGCATCCGTGCCACCGTGGCCACGGAGAGCAACAAGGTGGCGACCTGGGTGGATGACACCCTGAGCAGCGTGGCATCCAAGTTAGAGCACAGTGCCCAGGTGTATCCAGAGCTGCAGGGGGAGCGCATCGTGTCCCTGCAGTGCTGCGCCCTCTACACCTGCGTCCAGCTGGAGAGCAGCCTCTACTGGTGGTGAGTTGGACTGTCCGCTTCCATCTTTAGGCACACCAGAATTGTTTCTCTTGATGTTTTCAGTGTTTGAATGAGGCAACCAGCCAAGTTGTTCAAACGCTGGAGGTGTAAGAAACCAGGCTTGAAGTTAGAGGTGTTTAGTAATGCTCATGCTTGTTTTCCTCAGGGGTGTTGTGCCTTTTAGTCAACGTAAAAAGATGCTTGAAAAAGCAAGAGCCAAGAACAAGAAGCCAAAGTCCAGCGCCGGCATCTCATCAATACCCAACATCACTGTGGGAACGCAGGTGAGAAACATGTTACAAACCACTGCTGCAGCATCCAAGCAGAATGAGATCTTTTCTATTCTTCCTTATAATTGTATGCACAGCTTGTTCTCAGATGTAAATGGGTATTTGTTTTGTGTGCAGGTGTGCCTGAGGAACAATCCCCTGTACCACGCCGGGGCCGTGGCCTTTTCTGTCAACGCTGGCATCCCCAAGGTGGGTGTGCTTCTCGAGTCTGTCTGGAACATGAATGACAGCTGCAGGTTCCAGCTGCGATCGCCAGAGAGCCTCAAGAATATGGACAAGACCCCCAAGACCCAGGAGATCAAGTGAGTTACAGTCTAAGATCGTTTCATTGCTGGAAGCGTTCATACCTTTTCCCCTTTGAGCCAAATGAAAATAAATGGAGCAATTCTACCCATTTTCAGAACGGAGAGCAAACCGGAGTTGGTGAAGACTGAGATGGGGCCCCCACCCTCCCCAGCCTCCACCTGCAGTGACACTTCCTCCATTGCTAGCAGTGCCTCGCTGCCCTACAGTACGCCACATCTCTCTTGTTACCATAATTATTCCTATGACACAATTGCCATTGGAACAGCGGGGTATTCATTTCATACATTTTTTGCTAGCAAAGGAAAGTGTATTGAATAATGAAACTTCTAGGTTCGCTCATAAGTTCTGGCTTAAATGTTTATTTTGGCTTGTCAGGTGCCATAAACCTGCAATAGATTATTCCCAGAAGGGCAGTAGTGCACATCAGAGAAGCAGTAAGAAGGGCAGCTATAGTAAGTGTCCTGTTTGTTATCCCAGATCAGGTCTGGTGTTTCATATCCTGTGTGTTCTGCTCCTGCAGAACGAAGGCGCTCCACCCCAGCTCCCAAGGAGGAGGAGAAGGTGAACGAAGAGCAGTGGCCCCTCCGGGAAGTGGTGTTTGTGGAAGATGTAAAGAACGTCCCAGTGGGAAAGGTGGGTGTAGCTATCTGCCAGCCTGGAGCTGGTAACAGCATAGCAGATTTGAGTCAGTGTTACTGTGCACTGCTGGCAGCAATGATTGCTTCTAAATTTTTCATTGAAATGTTTACACTTTTCTATACTACTGGGATTGAATTTGTACTCCCATATTTGCGTAGTCCACACTAATATTCAACACCTCATAGTCGATTTGCACCACTACTTAAGTTAGGGCTGCACAATTAATCAAATTTTGATCACGATTTTAGCTTCCCACGTTCAAATTTGCGTGATCGACCAATATTAAAACTCTCCAAAGACCCCTGACGCTCTAGAGCGTCAAGCGCAATTACTCGTGAACACTGTACATTCTCATAACTAAATCTTACCGTAGGAAAGAGGAAGATCTGTCGACAACGAGTGGTAGATCATCCCTGTGGGTTCAACAGAGCCGGAGCTATGGCGCCTAAAAATCAGTTGTGTTTTTTAGACTGTTGTTTTTTTTACTAAACACATTACAGACAGGAAGTAGGAAGTGAAAATGACAATATAACACCTCTGCATTGATGTATAACCTTCTGCACAAACAACGTCAACAAAAGTGAAAAATAGCTGGGATTTCAAAAATGTATAGAAATATAGTGAGAAATGGGTGCAGCATTTTGATGTTGACTTGTTTGTATGGCCCCCAAACATTGCACACTGGTCCAGTAGCCCTGGGGACTTGACAATATGCTTTAAAGTTTTTCTCATCATGGTTTACATGCTTTTACAGGTATAAAACAACAAAACATACGTTCTTCAATAATTTTTTTAATTCTTTAACCCTCAATCCATTGATGCTCTAGAGCGTCAAATGTGATTATCTCACGACCCATACATGCTAGGAGCATTAGACGCAAATAATGAGTGATGGCTCATCTCTGTGCGTTACTCACAGCCGGAGGTATCGCGCCTCAAAACACAAAAAACAACAAATAATACAAAAATTCTTTAGTTTTTTGGGATAGATATTTAATAAAACATAAAATATAATAGCCCAGGATGTTGGATTTTATTTATCCATGTTGTAGCCATGGGTCTGCTGAGTCCAGAACTATAAGGCACTTCACTGTAAGTCAAGTATGACCTTTCTAGAGGCCAAAAAGTAAACTGTGTGCCAGGCGATGCACTTAAGGAAATGCACTGAATTTAGGTGAATAAGAGGAACCATTTTATTTTGATGCACATATTTGTACATAAGCAGGAATGTAGCACAATATTCATGTGAAAGCAGTTATAATTAGCCTATATGACAATAACATTTGTTTTGGTTAAAATCAACAAATAATCGTGATAATTAATCGTGATCTCAATATTTATCAAAATAATCGTGATTATCATTTTGGCCAAAGTCGTGCAGCCCTAACCTAAGTGTTATCCGCATGCCGCGACAGGTTTCACCTGGCTGTTTTGATGCATTTTTCCTGCACGTTATCACTGTGGCTTTTGGGGAATTTTAATAAGCAGTGACGTCTGGTGTGAAATCTAGGAATCCTTCAGATATCGTATGTTCTGACATTTAACTGAAGCGACAGAATAAAATCTAGTTTTGGAGTTCTGTGTTGGCTCTTCATGTGGTTTATGGAATGTTGTTTACATGTGAAGTGTCTTTATTATGGCCCGATTTGCAACAGCTCTCACTTTGTAAATTCAGGTCCTGAAGGTGGACGGCGCATATGTTGCTGTGAAGTTTCCAGGGACGTCGAGCAGCGTGAGCACTCCACAGAGCCAGCCCAGCGCTGCAGCTCCCATCGCTGACTCGGATCCCTCCTCACTGCTGCAGGACTGCAGGCTGCTCAGAATAGATGAGTTACAGGTAGGACCACCCTACACACTGATGTATTAACGTTAATACTTGTACACTGCTGTAGGACAGTATTTATGAAAAACATATTTTGTATTTTAATAATCTTCACTTAAAAATCATGCACTGCAGTGATTGCTTAATGTCATTGCTCTAATTTGTGTGCAGTAGTCTGATCCCTGTCAATTCTTTTTTTACAGGTGGTAAAAACTGGTGGAACTCCAAAGGTTCCTGATTGCTTTCAGCGCACACCTAAAAAACTCTGCATCCCAGAAAAAGCTGAGATTCTAGCTGTGAATGTGGACTCCAAAGGTATAAAATCAGCATTTTCGTATAACAATAGGGTAGTAATACATGATGAAATGCAGATGTGTGGATGATAATGTTTCTGCCCCATCAGGAGTCCACGCTGTACTGAAGACTGGTAACTGGGTGAGGTACTGTATTTTTGACCTGGCTACAGGCAAAGCAGAGCAAGAGAATAACTTCCCAACCAGTAACCTAGCCTTCCTGGGGCAGAGTGAACGCAACGTGGCAATCTTCACTGCCGGACAGGTCAGTTACCTATTTGTTATATCTAATAATGAAAAAGTACAAAACATGGCTATTTGAATTGTGAAATTGACTCAAAACCGGTTACTACAGCTGACAAATATGAACAAGCACATCTCTTATTCATTTATACTTATTTTTCTGAAATTTCGTTCATAATAAATTCATATTAAACTCTATTAAAGCTGATCAGCTTGACCCACCTATTATAGCTGATGAATTTATTAATAAGAGGTCAAATTCTTCATTTAGTTTGCCTGGCACAATGGTACTCCAAACATGTAGTCCACAAATTTTCCCATATAGTCAATACATTCTTTTTTGATCACTGTTAATTATAAATGTATTGCTACATTTTAACTGAAATGAATAGACCAAACTGTTACCACCTTGTTTCATATACTGAAAATGGTTGAAGCACAGTTTGACTTCCTTCGTCTTACTTCCAGGAGTCGCCAGTTATCCTTCGGGATGGAAACGGCACAATATACCCAATGGCAAAAGACTGTATGGGTGGGATCCGAGACCCTGATTGGTTGGATCTGCCACCCATCGCGAGCCTCGGCATGGGGGTGCACTCGCTCGCCAATCTGCCCACCAATTCTACCATAAAGAAGAAAGCTGCTATCATCATCATGGCTGTGGAGGTTAGCAGTATTTAATATTAACATCTTATTATCTTAACATATTTTATGTTATTATTATAGTTATGCAGTGTTCTGAGGGCTCCTGAGGCAGCCATTTAGACCACTGGACCGGTCTTGCGAAATGGTATCCACCTGACAGAAACATTGTGATTCCTTAGTTTCAAGTGTCTGTTGTCAAAACAACAGTACAAATACGTAATACTTCTATATAAGTAAAGCTAATATTCATTGCTAAATCAAGATAGTTATTGTGGTAATTCCACTGCTAAAATGAGTTTTGTTTAGATAATATCACAGAATCAAATGTAATGACTACTCCGTCTACGAAGTTGCTACATCATCAAAAAGCTGTCTTACAGCTTAGATTTTGTAAAAAGCTAAGAAAACATTATTTTGTGATTGCGAAAATTAGCTTTATTTAAATAACGTGTGACTAGAATATTATTTAGAATAGACAGATTACCGAATTGTTCTATTGTTATGGCAACTGATGCTTGAATCAATCGAGTGACACAATGATATATGCTTGGATGTTTTTTAGCTGGACACTCAGTCTGATAGCTGTTTTATTTGATAAAATGATCATTAAAATTATTTGTATTATTCCCATTTTTCCACTCTTCCCAATTTCCCACTAACCCTGCCTTATCGGCAGCTCCGCAACTCCTTGGACAGATGAGTCATCCAACCACATGTAGCCAAGCCTCCAATTATTTTTGCGCTGCTCATCAACACAGAACTCTTAAGTCAGCTATTAAATGGGATGAATACGTTCACCGACTATACTTCTGCGATTGAATTTACCGGTTCTTGATTTGGGTACAAGGAGTTGCTGGAGAGTAACTTGGCATGGTATGTTTGATTTGGCTTATCGATCCCAGGCAGTGCTATGCCAATTTACCCGGCTCTCCAGAACAAGGCAGCGCAAAGCCGGAGAACCCATAGTTCAGGCTCAAACCACTGACCATCATGACGCATAGAGTCCAGCAATGCAGCGATATAGCCCACTACGTTACGCAGACCCCCTTATTTGATTAAATTATTATGAAAATGTTGTGTTCTACTAGCTCTGCCTGCTTTAGCAATTCACAGTATTTCCAAGCCCAACAGTGTAACTGAGAAGACACAGTAAATTGCTCCTCTTCAAAGTAATAAGCCTCAAGTTTTTTGAACGATACCAGGACAATATAAATGGTTCATCCGACCACAAATAACACATTTAATTTGATTGTGTTTTAAGAAAATAGGGTCGACACAAAACACACTGCGCTGTATAACAAAGCATTAGTGAAGTAAAACATTTGTAACTAAACCTTCCCCCATTACAATGTAATTCGATTTTTTTGCGCATTATATGGCAGAAATTTTACAAATGGCACCTATAACTTGTTTCTAGAAGCAGACGTTGATGCAGCACGTGCTGCGTTGTGACTTTGAAGCCTGTCGTCAGTACCTGGTGAATCTGGAGCAGGCTGTTTTATTGGAGCAGAGTCCCCACAGCCTCAACTCCCTTCTGGGCCACCGCTGTGACGGCAATCGCAACATCCTCCATGCCTGCGTGTCTGTCTGCTTCCCCGTCAGCAACAAGGAAACCAAGGAAGAGGAAGGTAACGCATCGAGTCAAGATGACACTTCTTTACACAACGTTATTTCATGTTGTTTCCAAGACTCCTAAGGTCCTAAAGACACCTAAAGTCATGGTGTCAGAGCTTTGCGAATTCTTGTTTGTTGTTAAACTGTGCTTTTAACAGTGTGTCTGTGCTGTTCTCCAGAAGCTGAGCGGTCAGAGAGAAACACATTTGCTGAGAGACTGTCTGCGGTGGAGGCCATAGCCAACGCCATCTCTGTGGTGTCTAGTAACAGCTCTGGGAACAGGACCGGCTCGTCCAGCAGCAGAGGGTACGCAGCTAGAATCAAACACAATCTATGGCGTGTTACTGGACCCCCCCCCCACTCAGTTAACCATCCTGTCAAACCGAATCATTGTGAACCAGTAATCACTACTGTACATAAAACCTGAGGTACTGCTGCGCTCTGTGGTTGGAACAAACTGGTTATACTTACTAGGCTGGTTTGCTCATATGTTGTGAGGTAATCAAGAGGGTCAGAAAGTTTTGAGCTTATTGCTGTGCTCTTTGGGGTTTATAGATCATTTCTGTGATCTAAAGACCATTATTAATAATTTCTGTCAGCTCTATTTTGCACATTTACTTTAAGCTGCTATATTTGTTGGCATGGTGATTGACAAAAAGGAAAAATAACTGACAAAAATGTTAAAAATAACAAAGGAAAAAATAACTGACAACTGATTCTACCCAATGACACAGCAGAGCATCTCTGTCGCCACCTGTACTTTATTATTAGTGCTGAGGGAGACAGATGGAGATGACATCTATTTTCAGACCAATGTTAGTTAGGAGGACTAGGAATGTCCTGACGCTAAAACAACAAGAGTAGGAATGTCCTGACGCTAAAACAACGAGTAGGAATGTCGTGACGCTAAAACAACGAGTAGGAATGTCCTGACGCTAAAACAACGAGTAGGAATGTCCTGACGCTAAAACGATGAGTAGGAATGTCCTGACGCTAAAACAACGAGTAGGAATGACCTGACGCTAAAACAACGAGTAGGAATGACCTGACGCTAAAACAACGAGTAGGAATGTCCTGACGCTAAAACAACATAAAATGGTGTCATTAATGCTTCTGCTGTCTTTATAAAATATTGTTCAGACCAGTGAGGGGAAAAAAACATGCAATTCCTGCAAAATATGCACTGCCTAGTTTAGGAAATCATTCTCTTCTAAACAGTTTTAAATATCAAGAAAAACAGTTTGTACAGCATTTGAAAGCTGCTCAGTAAACAACAAAGTAGCTAGTTCTGTCTCACATTGTGAAATTCTACACAGCACCTTCAATGTACCATTGCATTTTCCTCACTGGTCCTAACGCGTTCTCACCTCACTGGTCCTAATGCCTGAGCATTCTTTGTCTGCAGGCTGCGTCTGAGGGAGATGATGAGGCGTTCTTTGAGGGCAGCAGGACTTGGCCGTCATGAGTCTGGCCCCTCGTCCAGCGAGCACCAGGACCCTGTGTCCCCGCCCATCGCCCCGCCCAGCTGGGTCCCCGACCCTCCTCCCATGGACCCAGATGGGGACATAGACTTCATCCTGGCTCCTGCAGTGGGCTCACTCAGCACAGCTTCTACGGGAGCCAGCCAGGGCCCCAGCACCTCCACAATACCAGGTCAGACCCTATTACCACACACCCGGTATGCTATTGTTTGCTAGTGGGTCATCAAGCCAGCTGTTGAGCATGGCTTGATGACCCATGTATAGGACCAGTAGAATGGGGTGAAATGGTATCCATTGAGCCTAGCCTGGGCACTGGGGCATGCTCTGTACTGACCTGTCCCTGTTGTTCCTCCAGGACCCTCGGAGCCCTTGGCAGTGGAGTCGAAAGACCGCAAGGCCAACGCCCACCTCATCCTCAAACTGATGTGTGACAGCGTGGTCCTCAGGCCACACCTCCGCCAGCTGCTGTCGGCCAAGTAACCACCACACTTTATTGTCTGTATTTTCTTTGTTTAAAGATAAGGGAGTGGAGGTTTCTGTACTTAATTACATATCTCATTGTCTGTTGAGGTCAAGTGTGGTTGACAACATTGAGACTCGGATGTTCTGGGAAATAGAGATTTGATGAAACCAGTGTATCTTAGCTTTCCTTGGCATTTGGTTTCATTGTGACATTTATCTCCTGATGGTGCTGCTTACAGCATATTGCCTGTGAAACCCCTGCCTTCTATGTTTGTTTTTGTGTGTGTGTGCGCGTGTGTGACAGGGATGCCCGTGGAATGACCCCATTCATGCTGGCAGTCAGTGGGAGAGCCTACCCAGCAGCCATCACTGTTCTGGAAGCTGCACAGAAGATGGCCAAGGGTACGTCACCCCTGCACTCAGCTCATAGGATTCCTTTAGCATGTTTGCATGGGCGGATCCCGTTGAATAATGAAAGCGTGTTTGTGTTGTAGTGGGAGACCCCGGCCTGGTGGAGAAGGAGGACGCAGACTCAGTGTTCATGGAGATGATCTGTCCCTCTGGGACCAACCCTGATGACTCTCCTCTCTACGTCCTCTGCTGCAACGACACCTGCAGCTTCACCTGGACTGGAGCTGAGCACATCAACCAGGTACACACACACACACTTACACACCGGATCCATTGGCAAGGCAGTGCACGACTGGCCAGTCGCGCACACACAGGCCAGCTTTCTGTTTTTTTAATTTGTCTGTCACCAGTAGGACATATTTTTCCATCTCTCTACTAGGGCTTCGTTGTCTTTGTCTTTACTAGGACGTCTTTGTCTGTGTCTTTCTAGGATATCTTTGAGTGCAGGACCTGTGGTTTGTTGGAGTCTCTCTGCTGCTGCACTGAGTGTGCCAGGGTGTGTCACAAGGGCCATGACTGCAAGTACGTACTTAGCTCTGCTGTTACTAGCGTTTAAAGGTTTATAGTGTTTTCCATTTAGCCCTGGTCTGCGTTAACTGTGAACCTCTCTGACAGACTGAAGAGGACCTCTCCCACTGCGTACTGTGACTGCTGGGAGAAGTGTAAGTGTAAGACCCTGATAGCTGGACAGAAAGCTGCTCGTCTAGACCTGCTCTACAGACTGCTGACCACCACTAATCTGGTCACCACTCCCAACAGCAGGTAGGCACTGTTTCATTGAGCTTCAGTAGGTGTTTGGTTGCAAGTGCTTGGGTGGGTAGTTGGGCGAACGTACCTTGTCACATCGCAAGTCAGGTGCTTGTGTATTTAATGATGACAGACCAGTTTTGTAGCCTCTCATAACCATGCATGGCTCGTGGGTCGATGGCTCGTGGGTCGATGGCTCGTGGGCCGATGGCTCGTGGGCCGATGGCTCGTGGGCCGATGGCTCGTGGGCCGATGGCTCGTGGGCCGATGGCTCGTGGGCCGATGGCTCGTGGGCCGATGGCTCGTGGGCCGATGGCTCGTGGGCCGATGGCTCGTGGGCCGATGGCTCGTGGGCCGATGGCTCGTGGGCCGATTCCTGCTTGGAGGGCATTTGTTAACTGCACAACTGCGATTTGAATTTAAAGGTGCCTGAACTGCACATAAGGTGTCGCTTCAGTGTTTAATGAGCACTGTGATAAAATTGGAAGAATGTGATCGATCTTCCGACAATCCTGCATCTGCTGAGGAGTTCCAGGGCAATCAGAAAATTTGGTTATAAATAGAAAAATGTTGGTTGCATGCTTCTTCTGGAAAGCCGTTTGTGTTGGCAGAACCAATGGTGTTTACTTTCAGGCTAGGGTTGAACAATTACATTTTTTCTCTGATCTCTGATTTGCCAATAGGGGGGAGCACATATTGCTGTTCCTGGTGCAGACTGTTGCTAGGCAGAGTGTGGAGCACTGCCAGTATCGGCCTCCACGGATCAGGGAGGACAGGAACCGCAAGGCTGCCAACGCTGAAGGTGGGTTGTAGTTTACAGCTGCTCTCAGGCCTGGACCATCGTCAAGCATCACTGCATTTCTAGCACAGTTCTACAGACATGTTGGGTAATGTAAATTGAGTCAAACATGTTTAATTCTCGGTGGTCCCCCCCTTGTGTTAGACTCTGACATGCCGGACCATGACCTGGAGCCTCCGCGCTTCGCCCAGCTGGCCTTGGAGAGGGTTCTGCAGGACTGGAATGCTCTCAAGTCCATGATTATGTTTGGTTCCCAGGAGAACAAAGACCCGTGAGTGTCTGTTTATTAGGACACTGTTGTCTCCACATCTCTGCACAGCCTCAGATCTCAAAAGGGAACAATGACTAATATCTATAATGCATCAATCATCTTTAATTGCGCGAATACTATGTTTATTTTTGTTCACCACAAAGTTTTATCAAGCGCTTTCATTATGCTGTAGCAATGGTGCGTGCTTCACCCTGCTCTGCCTGAGAGAGAGAGCTGCCCGACAAGGAGACATTCAGTCAGTTAATTACTTAAAGCGATTAAGCAACATAGACAAATGATTGAAGTTTGTCATTGTTCCCCTTTAATCTCTCAGTTTTCCTCAGGACATGTACCGTGAGCACCACCCTAACGTCCCCTTCCGGTTGTGTATTCCAGGTTAAGCGCTAGCAGCCGTATCGCCCACCTCCTTCCAGAGGAGCAGGTGTATCTGAACCAACAGAGTGGCACCATCCGCCTGGACTGCTTCACACACTGCCTCATCGTCAAATGTGCCCCTGACATTACAGTAAGTCGGGTCAGTCTATCCCCCCTTAACTTACTCAGCTCCTTCTGTCAGTTAATCACACAAAACAACACAAGGACCAACCTCCTGTCTTCTGCTGTAGTTGTCCTTTTCCCCACATTACGTCTTGTCCTAAAATTAAAGCGTTTTGGTGGTCGATTTCCTTTGAGATCCTCCTTTATCGCTGGACAAGGCCTAATGTTGTTCAGAGAAGCTGGCACTGAGGGTGCAGACTGTGACGTGAGTCCACTCAGTGTGCACAGCTGTCCAATTCCTCCGTTGTGTTCTGTAGTTCATTGACACCCTGCTGGGGACGCTGGTGAAGGAGCTGCAGAACAAGTACACTCCTGGCCGGAGAGACGAGGCGATTGTAGTCACCAGGAGGTTCCTGCGCTCTGTGGCCAGGGTGTTCGTCATCCTCAGTGTCGAGATGGCCTCATCCAAAAAGAAAAAGTAAGTGTGACTCAGGCAAACTCGGAACCATTGAATGACCAAATACATATTCTTGCTTTTGTGTGCATGGATCTATTGGTATTGTGTTGCCCTGAAGATGCTAGGACATGCACTGTACTTCCTGTTGTTCGTCATTGAAGTCATGCACGTTTTAATGAAGTGTCTTTGTTGTTTATTGCAGTAACTTCATCCCCCAGCCCATTGGAAAGTGCAGGCGTGTGTTCCAGGCCCTGCTGCCCTACGCTGTGGAGGAGCTGTGTAACGTGGCCGAGTCCCTCATTGTCCCTGTCAGGATGGGCATCGCCCGGCCCACTGCCCCCTTCACTTTAGCCAGTACCAGCATTGACGCGGTGCAGGGCAGTGAGGAGCTGTTCTCTGTCGAACCCTTGCCGCCAAGACCTTCCCCAGACCAGTCCAGCAAGTGAGTGGTTTTACACGATGAGTCTACACTGTTGCATTTTCATAACAGAGTAGTTTTATTTTGTCTGTTACCTATTGAAACAAATTGAATGTTTTCTTGTAGTATTTCAAGAAGCCATTAGTAAGATTACACCACAAAATGAACAAAACTGTTTATTACATTTCAAAATGTATTGGGAAAACATTATCAATCCAATTGTTTGTAATTGTCTGCGAAATTGTTCGATGAAATGTAGCTAGTGACGCTAACGTTATAGGAATGTATTACTATTTTGGTCAATTTTATTTGGTGTTGCATTAAACCTCAACTTTGCTGCAGAGATGGCTAAATGCCATTAGATTGGGTAGATGATTTACCATTTTAAATTTACCTTCCTACAACTATTTCCATGTTCCTGACAGTTGGTCAGGTATGTTGTAGAGCCAGAGGCTACCAACCCGTTTCCCCTGTGTGCATTAGCTCCAGTCAGACGGCGTCCTCCTACATCATCAGGAACCCCCAGCCTCGGCGCAGCAGCCAATCCCAGCCGGCCAGGGGAGGGAGAGAGGAGGAGCAGGACGACATTGTGTCTGCTGACGTTGAAGAGGTAAAGACCGGCGGCAAAGGTTAAAGGGTCAGGTTTATTAAGGTTTGCTGTGATCACTGGAAGGGTAAATGAGATGTTTATTCCCCCCACCCGGTGAGGTACATTCTCGGGAATGATGGTCAACTGTGTTTGTGTGTCAGGTGGAGGTTGTGGAGGGCGTTGCTGGGGAGGAGGATCACCATGACGACCAGGAGGAACCAGGAGAGGAGAACGCCGAGGCAGAGGGACAACACGATGAACATGACGAGGATGGTGAGGTCCCACCCTGGACTGCTTTCTATCAGCACCAGGAGAAATCCTGGTTAATGTTCAGAACATCGGCGATGATGGCAGGAGTTGATCAGGGTAATCTCTTTGCATCTTCAGGAAGTGACATGGAGTTGGATCTGCTCGCTGCTGCAGAGACTGAGAGTGACAGCGAGAGTAACCATAGCAACCAGGACAACGCCAGCGGGCGAAGGAGCGTTGTCACCGCAGCAACGGCCGGTTCTGAAGCAGGTACTTCAGTTCACACAATCGCCTATTGTTTTCATAGATCTCATCATTGTCAATTGATTTGAAAACCTTGGGTTGTTTTCCTTTATGGGGTGTGTCCCCTGGCCAGCCAAACATCAAGGTGACCCCATTTACCGATACTTCCAGAACTCTTTAGATGGATATCTGCTAAAAGCTCATTGTGCCTCACCACACTCTAATGCTCAGTTGCTATGCAACTTTGTCTTCCTGTCACAACCACCTCGACTGGCCTTAGTCACACCAGCCAGTTATAATGAAGAGCCCTTTTTGTTTGTTTAGATTATTAACAGAAGTCTCTTCGATTTAAAAATGTTTTACAATTGTTGACAACATGTCTTTCGATTACTGAACTAATACTCTGGCAGAAAAAAAATTTGTCTACTACTCAGCTTTATACTCAAGAGTATCAATACTCAATACTTAATGTATTTCATTTGCAGGAAGTAGAATGTCCCTGGCTTTTCCTAATTTTGGTATGGGCTCCTCTTTACTACATTGCATAATGTCAGGGCTAGAGTGACCTTTGGCCGTTATGAGTGTTCAACACAGAGCTTGTCATAATGAGTTCTCCATAAAGGTGGAAAGAGGTCTCATCCGCTTACATGTGCCAGGATACCGTCTGTTCCAGCAAGGAGAATGGCCATCTTCATGTTGAAGTAGTCGATGTTAGTGTAATTAATTTTCCATGTCATTCTGATGGCCTGGTTTGAGTTCACATGACAGACCAGATCATCAGGAGCGATCAATTCAACAGTTGGACATCCCAGCTAGTTGACTACATTAAAATGGTGAAGGCCTTCAATGGACATTCGCTAGAACATTGGTACTACGAGTTACATCCTCTAACCATCTCTATGGAATCCTCCCAGTTCGGGTGCCATCTGTCTCCACATCTCACATCTTGGTTTTTTCAACTAATATGATATTCCCAAATCTAACAGTCTTTGATGTTTCCCTCTGCATAACAAACTAATTAAACTGTCTTTAGCCTTGCTAACTGCTGTGGTCTTTCCTCCTCGGTAGCCATTTCCTTTTGTTCTTACTAATTATGTGTGTGCATTCTAGACATAAAGGTCAGGAAAACATTTTAATTGTTCTAAATTAAACTAAGATCACACAAATAAGAAACAATTGAAATAAAAACGATGTGTAACTGGGATTGCTTTAGGCCAGGGGAGCCCACTCCTGTAGGTCTTCTCTCCAACCCCAATTGACACTAACCTGATCAAGTTGTTCATCCAACTAAATAATAATAATATTCAGGTGTGCTAAATTAGGGTTGGAATGAAGACTTACAGGATGGTAGCAGTGAGCAGCCCTGCTGTAGGCTAATTTGAACAAGGGCTGAAGCCCCCTTATTAGAGCAGAACAGTTCAGTGTAGGATGTCAGCTAGCTAGCAGTGGTTTGACCTTGTGGGTGTGTGGAACACTAACCTACAGTACCGCTGCTTGCCACCTGGGGCTCCCTCCCTTGCTCACTCATGGTTCCTCTGCCCCCCACCCACCTCTTCCAACAAGGTGCCAGCAGTGTCCCCGCCTTCTTTTCAGAAGACGACTCCCAGTCCAATGACTCCAGCGACTCAGACAGCAGCAGCAGTCAGAGCGATGACGTTGACCAGGAGACCTTCCTATTGGACGAGCCCCTGGAGAGGACCACCAGCGCCTCGCACGCCAACAGCGCCGCCCAGGCCCCGCGCTCCATGCAGTGGGCCGTACGCAACACGCCCAGCCAGAGGGCCACAGGCAGCGCCCCCTCGAACTCGGCCGCCCCTGCTGGTCAGTACCACAGGACACACAACTAACGTTGCTTCTAAGAGAGAATATAGCCTGGTTTAACACTTTTGCTTGGAGTTATAGCAGCAGGTTGGCTTAGTTTCACCTTGTCACCTCTAGCATTTCTCCAGCTGGAACTACTGTTGTGTTACTGGCTCTTTTCATCAGTATTTTGTGGTGTCTTTTGTCTCCGCCCTGCAGCGAGCTCCACAGGTCTGATCTACATTGACCCGTCCAACCTGCGTCGCAGCAGTGCCATCAGTACCACCGCTGCCGCTGCAGCCGCGGCCCTGGAAGCCTCAAACTCCTCCAGCTACCTGACCTCAGCCTCCAGCCTGGCTCGGGCTTACAGCATCGTCATCAGACAGATCTCTGACCTGATGAGCCTCATCCCCAAATACAACCACCTGGTATACTCTCAGTACCCCGCTGCTGTCAAACTCACTTACCAGGATGCCGTCAACCTACAGGTGATATAGCCCAGCCTGCTCTGTTTCTTACCGTTTACCTGCTTTCTCAGTGGTTCTGGAAGTTTTGACTATGATAATTCTGTTGTTTCATGGGAAATAAAAAGCGGTGTACGCGTTACGTTGAAATGTTTTTATAAATGAAATAGTAAATGAATAAAACCCAAATAAATGAAAAAGTTAAGGGAAGCTCAGAACATTTCAGACACATTTAACCACAAAGGGAGATTATAGGATGCTGCAGAAGAACATGTTTTCTAAACACATCAACAAAACACAGAGGCATTTCTTGTAGAAGTACTGTCACCTCCCTCATAATAGAACAGATTCTGAGAAACATTAAAGCTGTCCTGGCAGCTCACAATGGCTTAACTGCCCACTTAAAACATGTTACATTAGCCGCTTTCCAACTAAGTAGTTACAGGAAAGTAATTGTAGGAACAGTCCACTTCTAAACAGTTCTACTAACCACTTTCCCCCAAAACAGGTTTTGCTATTTGCATTCACACTGGCCAAGTGGCAATAGGAACTGGTAGGAGGGGTATGGGAATGACGCAAACACCACAACGGTGTTTAAAGTGTCGTCACTAGACTTTAGCTCAGTGGAGATTTTCCATGCATCTTGTGGATCCTTCAGGTTCCTTCTGCACCTCCTTGGTGGCGTTCATGGACAGCAGCGCCTGCACCTCCGCATCAGTCCACTTTTCAGAGTTCAGCATTCCATCCATTCTCATAGTAATTCAAGTAATGTCTTGCTAACACAGACGTCATGGCTTTATTTACAGATGGTGCGCTGCAAGTTCCGCGTTGACAGTGGGCGTGACTTATAAGTTGGACCAATCAATGTAGACCTAGGAAAAGGGATAGACCCTGCCCTGAATTAAGAGCTGAAAGAGTAACTGCAGTGCGGGGAACCTGATAATCCCCAAATATGTCCAGTCGGAACACAAGAAATAAAGGGTTATAGGAATGTTATGTTCTAGGGACTGCAAAAATCCCTGTTGCGGCTATTGTTGTCACTTAATTTGGCAGATCTATTTGATACTCCTTTTGTCAAGTGTTACGCCTGTGTGAATAAACAGTATTTGTGTTGAACCTCCAGAACTTTGTTGAGGAGAAGCTGATTCCTACGTGGAACTGGATGGTGTCCATCATGGACTCTACGGAGGCTCAGCTACGCTACGGGTCAGCCCTGTCCTCTGCTGGTGACCCAGGACACCCCTCCCACCCCCTTCACGCCTCGCAGCACTCAGCCCGCAGAGACCGCATGACGGCCCGCGAAGAGGCCAGCCTCCGAACCTTGGAGGGACGCAGGTAGGAGCTGCATAATCATCTCCATTAGTACATGGTCTTCATTGTGACACTGAAGCATTGTTCTATGAAGCATTTTCAGTGAACAAGTCCACTAATATTTGTATATGCACGTGTTTCTACCTTCCTCGCAGGAGGGCAGCCACTCTGCTGACCGCACGCCAGGGAATGATGTCAGCGCGCGGAGACTTCCTGAATTACGCCCTGTCTCTGATGCGTTCCCATAATGACGAGCACTCTGACGTTCTGCCCGTGCTGGACGTGTGTTCTCTCAAGCACGTGGCCTACGTATTCCAGGCTCTCATCTACTGGATCAAAGCCATGAACCAACAAACCACTCTAGACACAACTCAGATAGACCGCAAGAGGTGCGTACAGCCAGAACTTGCGCACAATTAAAAATCACACTTTTGTTTGGAGAAGATATTACTGATTCCCAGTCAAATTACTTGTATTTTATAGTGTGATTACCTTAATTTTTGTCTTCGTCAGAAACCGTGAGATCCTAGAACTGGGGTTGGACAACGAAGATTCGGAACATGAGAATGACGAGGACACTAATCAAAGTATGTCCGTTCAAATGCATGGTGCACCTACAAATTTACCTTAGTAATAGGATTATTAACCTCGTTTACATTTATTAGGCATTTTAAGATTTTGAAATACTAGTTCAGCAATGTGTCAAGCACTGTCAGCTTGTTTTCTGGCATTGGAAGGCAGGCAAGGCAGAAGAAAGGCAGGTAGACAGAAACAAGGAAAAAAGAAGTCAGCCCCTAAAGGTACAGTGCAGTTACAGTTTGTGACTCTTAAATTTTAGCAACAACACTCAAGCCATCTGAGGTATCTCCTAGTCAACGCTGGTGACTGGTCCATTGTTGGCTTGTCCCAGTGATTTCTGCAGTGTGGAGGGCTTCAATAAAGGGGTGCTGATCTCCTTGTGTCCCCCTTCCAGGCTCCACCCTCCAGGATAAAGACGATGACCCGGTGCCTGCGGAGACGGGACAGAACCACCCGTTCTTCAGGCGCTCTGACTCCATGACCTTCCTGGGCTGTATCCCCCCCAACCCGTTCGAGGTCCCGCTGGCTGAGGCCATCCCCCTGGCAGACCAGCCCCACCTCCTGCAGGTTAGATCCTTTGTTTTGTAATCCACTATAACAGATGTGGAGTTAGTGTTCTAGTCTTCTGAAACGTTCCTTCACAGCCTCCTCTTCGACATGGTGTTCTGTAGTATAATGTTAAAACAGTTATATGGGTCAATATACCTTAAGCTTAAAGCTTTTTCCAACAACACTTCTGTATGTAGACACTGCGGTGGGCAGCACAAACGCTTGATTTTTTTGTGCAAAATGGGGCTTGAATTTTAACATTTTTCTTCACTAAATAAAAGCATAGTTATTGCCAACTAATATGTATTGATGACAAACGCTAACAAACCAACAATACTGTCAAAGCAGACAAATAAGAAAATGTTTTGGTAAATACAGCTATGGTAATGCAGCTATATAAATTAGCTAGAGGCAACTCAGATGCATACAGCAAGCACGTGATGAAATGCGAACCGAGATTGGTTTGAAAATATTGCATGCTATTTATTGTCTTTTCTAATAACAGTAGTTATCACGGAATGAAAACTGAGAAGCTGTAAGCTAGCTAACACTATTGTTGGCTAATTATCAATACCCGACTGTGTTTTCCATTGTCCAAACACAGTCAAGCAAATTAACAAGCTTACCCGTTTGATGCTGTACTGTAGCCTGTCCGTCTCATTTAACACTTAGTTCTGTCATTTTATTCCCGTCTTCCATTGATTAGCAATCTTTTAATAACTTGCCATATGATAGCCACCACATGACGTCCACTACAGGTGGATTGTCACGTGACAACAGTTTTTTCTTATCATTTTAATAGAAAACTCACCATGCTTATGGTCTAGAAATATTAAAATTTGTCATATGATTACACCTAAGGTACTGAAGTACTAAAGTTATTTGCACTTACGAGAAGTATTAGGTCACTCCCCCTCTAGAAAACAGTGGGTGCATAATTCAAATTATTTAGCTACATAGGATGACTAGATAATAGTTTGCAATTCCAATTACGTTTAGCTAGAGTGAGTCAACTAGGACTGAAACATGAAATTGGGTAGATCTTGACTGATCAGGACATTTAAAGCAAAAATCGAGAAACACAATTGTTTTGTAATGGTTTTACCGTGTAGTTCTGAACACTACAAAACCACGATTGCATGTGGTAATATACTTTTTTAAGCATACCATCTGTAACTGTGTAATCTGTATGTTTACATCAACATTGAGTAAAAGCAGTGTCTCGACGTGCTTCTTAGGACAGCCACCTGGACAAAATATTTCACAATTCCATCTGTCTAGAGCAGCCGTGAAACCAGAAGAGAAAAGTGTTGAAGCTTGTGTTTTTCATTGAGTTTATTCTTCAGATTAGGCTACATCTGCGTTCATACAGTAGTATGTTCTATTTAACAATAAAGTGGAAAATGAACTACGAAGCAGTTGTTTTCCATTCCACCGCAGGTATTGTGGCAGCGCAGTGGATTTGCGGTTATTGCAACAGCCTTCATTAAACATTTATTGAGCAGTGTAATACATTAAGTCAATACGTCCAACTCTACAAATGATTTGGTTATCCCTGTTTTAGTTTGACAAAACTGACACGGAAACATGTTTTGCTACCTCCCAGCCCAATGCAAGGAAGGAAGACCTGTTCGGACGACCTAGTCAGGGTCTGTACTCATCCTCGTACATGGCCAGCAAAGGCCTGGCTGAGGCCGCCCTGGAGCACAGCTGCCTGGAGGTAAACATGGGCTCCTCTCAGGTATACATAACGCACTGCCCGCCTTCACAACACTCTGGCCCTGCTCCAATCGGCTTAATGTGCTGTGTGCTTTTACAAATTGCTTCTACATTTATTTCTTCTGTTCTTTGAGGTTCTGAATTGGGCAATTTGACTAGTTTAATGTATTATTTTTACTTGATTGCCTAATGCTGGGAACAATGGCTTTGGTGTCCTTGCAAATTAAAAACCTCCAGATGCCCCTAAAATACAGGGACCAAAATGTTTGTAAATGTGTCCCAGTGGTTAAAGACTTTCCTTAGTCTGACAGGACACAAAGGGTAGATGTATTGCAGAGATCTGACCCACTGTCCTAAACGGATCATGTGAAGCACTGGATTTGGAAGGATGTGTTGAGGAAGGAGGAATGATTTTAATATTGGAACAGGGCCACAGTGTCCACAGTACTTTGCATCATTTAAAGTCCTTGTTAGAAACACCATTCTACATAGCACCGTGAATGTACTACATCCAGAGGTGTGTTTGATTCCACAGATCCTCCCCACTAAGATGTCCTACTCTGCCAACCTGAAGAACGTAATGAGCATGGAGACGAGTCAGCGCGGCCGAGACGACCAGACCATGGACCAGGAGCTGGAGGCTCCAAAGCCAGGCCCCTCACCCCACGACCTGGCTGCCCAGCTGAAGAGCAGTCTCCTGGCGGAGATAGGACTCACTGAGAGCGATGGACCCCCACTCCCTTCCTTCAGGTATGCTACCCCCTCAGCTGTGCTCTCTTAATGGAGAAAATTCGAAGAGAATTTTCACAACTTGAAATATTCAGAAATTTCCAGTATTTACTCATCACATTTAAATATTGTAGTCTATACCCTGTAATATGTTTATGGTAAGGTATGACAGCATTCCAAGCTGTGATGTTAATTTCTTGGCGATTTCCAAGTACTTTTTTGCCACAAATCCCATCCAAATCCTTTTACTGATATTAGCATTTTATTCAAAAGTATTTTAATTGTAGCAGTTGGCTGCTATATTGATAATTTTCTATTATGAGAGTTGTCTAAGGCAGGTTACAATATCGTTTCATACAAATTTTCACTTTATATTTTGGTCTTTATGAAGAAAATGCGAATTTCAAAGCAGACCAGGTTGGCTAACTAATCAGAACATATTGTGACTTGCAATAAAAAAAATGTTACCATAACATTTTTCATATTTGTTAAAAAAATGTTTCTCAATGGTTCAACCTCCCATCCTGCTAATAAGCTTACCATGAAGATGAAAGATATTTACAAATAATTTTTTGGACATGTGCACAAGATAAGATGCTAATCCATGACTTGGATTTGTTTACCTGCCTATCCAAATTACTTGCTCTGTCTCACAATTATTTTTGGATGGATCTGAGTACCTTGAAGTCCATTTCTAGATCGCTAAAACTTGGCCAGGCATATTAAAGGGAAATGTCAATGAAATTATAAATTGATGTTCCTAAATTGTTTGAAGTAATTATTTGACAGTTTGGCTCTTCAGTCAACTCTCAGTCAGGGAGACTATGGTAGAGCTAGCGCGAGTGCTGCTGTCAAATAGAGACAAAGGGTCTGTGCAGGTGAATGTGTTTGAATACAAACTTGTAGATAAATGCTCATTTCCATGAAAAATTAATGTTCTTTCACAAAGAAAAACAATCTTGAAGCCCAACTGCTTTTTGAAGCCCAACTGATTTTGTATGATAAATGTCAGTTGTGTGGATTCAAACATACCTTTTCTGACTTCTATGGCAATGTGAAAGAAAAACCAGATCACATGCTTCTTACCAGCACAGTGCCAATGAGATTTCAATAGTTTCTAAACACAACATAACATCGGTCTATAAATTATATATTCTTAATCTGTTATCCTCCCTGATTGAGAATATACAATTGACAAAGCTAAATGTGGATTTAGAAAAAGAAGTCTGCATTACATTTTTTAGTTTGAGTTTAAGTTAGAGTTGAATGCGCCCTCTACAGACTAAAAGCAGGAAGTAGGGCGCGAGTGACCCCGCCAGCAGAGAGGTAAGAAAATATCGATTTTAAACAATGCAGCTTACTTATTATACAAAATGTTATATTTTATGTATCAAAAGCAGTTGGGCTTAACGATTTTGGTTTTTTTCTTCGTGAAATAACGATATTTTGTGTAAAAAAATGTTCTTCACAAAGTTGTAATTAAACGCATTAATCTGCACAGATCCAGTAGAAGCCACACTCGCATTAGCTCTACCCTGTTCTCCCTGAGTGAAAGTTAACTGATGAGCCAGACTGTCATATAAGTATTTCAAACGATTTAGGAAAATAGAAAATTATGGAATGTTGTATTCCCTTTTAAACAAAAGCGTCTGTTGATGTCGAGCCTTTTTGATAGACTGTGTACAGGAAGTCAAGTAATTTGTGTTTATCAGTTTGAAGCTAGTAACAATCTTTTTGGTAACATATAATGCTAATATATAAGTAGGAAGTACATCTGTCTGTTGAGACAGCACTGTAGTTTCATGGGATGGTGATTTAGGTACAGTTGTGTTCAAAAGTTCTGAGAATGTCACAAGTATTAGTCTCTGCAAATTTTGCTGCGTCAGTGTCCTTGGATCTTTGTCAGTAGTTACTATGGTATACTGAAGTATAATTACAAGCATCTATAAGTGTCAAGGGATTTTATTGACAATTACATTAAGTTTATGAGAAGAGTCAATATTTGCATTGTTGACCCTTTTTTCAAGACCTCTGCCCTGGCATTCTGTCAATTAACTTTTGGGCCACATCCTGACTGATGGCAGCCCATTCTTGCATGATCAATGCTTGGAGTTTGACAGAATTTGTGGGTTTTCTTTGTCCACCCGCCTCTTGAGGATCGACCACAAGTTATCAATGGGATTAAGGTCTGAGGAGTTTCCTGGCCATGGATCCAAAATGTCAATGTTTTGTTCCCGGGGTCACTTAGTTATTACTTTTGCTTTATAGCAAGATGCTCCATCATGCTGGAAAAGGCATTGGTCGTGACCAAACTGTTCTTGGATGGTTGGGAGGAGTTTCTCTCTGAGGATGTGTTGGTATCATTCATGGCAAAATAGTGAGCCCACTCCCTTGGCTGAGAAGCAACCCCACACATGAAGGGTCTCAGGATGCTTTACTGTTGGCCTGACACAGGACTGATGGTAGCCCTCACCTTGTCTTCTCCAGACAGTGTTTTCCGGATGGCCCAAAAAATTGGAAAGGCTATTCATCAGAGAAAAGGACTTTACACCAGTCTTTAGCTGTTCAATCTCTGTACCTTTTGCGGAATATTAGTCTGTCCCTGATGTTTTTTCTGGAGAGAAGTTGCTTCTTTGCTGCCTTTCTTGACACCAGGCCTTCCTCTAAAATGTTTCACCTCACTGTGCGTGCAGATGCAATTATTTGCCTGATGCCATTCCTGAGCAAGCTCTGCACTGGTGGTGCCCTGATCCCTCAGCTGGATCACCTTTAGGAGACTTTGTGGAAATTAGTATTTGTGTTATTCTCAACTTTTGACCATGACTGCACATAACATCTTTCTCTTTAGACCTCACTGTAGTTTCATGGGGAGGGTGATTTAAGTACATAACCTTTGTCTCTTGTTCAGACCTCACTGTAGTTTCATGGGGATGGTGATTTAAGTACATAACCTTTGTCTTTTGTTTAGACCTCACTGTAGTTTCATGGGGATGGTGATCTCTCATGATATGCTGCTTGGCCGCTGGCGTCTGTCTCTGGAGCTTTTTGGACGCGTCTTCATGGAGGACGTTGGAGCAGAGCCTGGATCGGTATGACCTCAGGGATTTTTTTTAACAGACCACCAACAAATGAACAAACATTCAGCTAGACAAACACAGAAGTAAAAATACCATTACAAAGATGATAGGCTGGAAACATAAGTAATCTCTAGAGCAGGGGTTCCTCGGGCCTCCCCAGATGTGCCAAGCTTTTGTTATAACTTTAAAGTAGCACACCTGATTCAATTAGTCAACTACACATTAAGCCTTTGATTTAATCAGGTGTGTCATTTCAAGGTTAAAACAAAAACATGGCCTGTATGGGGAGGCCCGACTAGAGGTTTGGGAAAGTCTGCTCTAGAGGATTATTCTTTAGTTGAGGACATGAATGAATTGGTTGTGCTGGGGGACACTAGATGTTCTCTGATCAATTGTGTGTTTAACACACATCCAACATCAAGAGGACTTTGCAACCCTGGTTCTCTTAGAGATGACATCACTGTATGGCAGACCTGGGTGACTGCTGTGGTTGTGATGATATTTTGCTATGACCCTTCACTAACCATTCTTTGACATTTGTTGCATGTACATAATGTCATTTTATCTGTGTAAAGTGAAAATCTTGTTCCCCGATTCCAACAATTCCCAGATGCAACAAATGTCAGTCAAAATGAAGATATTAGAAAGGGGACTAGAGATCAAACCTAATCTATTCAGTCTGTACAATTTAGACTGTATTTGTGTATATTGGTGTGTATACATGATAGAATGTATATTTAACAGTTACACACTTTGTGTTGAGGTGCAATGGACTGTTATATGGAATTACCGTAGTGGCCAGTGCAGCTTACCATATGAACTGAGATGAACAGCTCATAATGCAGTTATGATTTGGGCACCATTTGATTGTAGGGCATTTGAAGAGGGTCCACTTTTGAACACAAAAGGGCTACAAAGTGTTATAAGGTGAAATTATGAATAGTCCCTTTGCATAATTTCAAATGATTTTATTAAGTACTGATTGGACTATAGGTGAAAAAAAAATAATTACATGCATATTTCTAATGTAAGAAAAGTTTCCAGGATTACATTAGGTTTAGAAAATCTATAGACCAACTGTTAAACATGAGAAATGGTAAAAAGATTGTACAATGAATAGTTTTTCTGTTTCTTAAGATCCTGACTGAGCTGGGAGGCTTCGAGGTGAAAGAGTCAAAGTTCCGCCGGGAGATGGAGAAGCTTCGCAACCTCCAATCACGCGACCTGGCCTTGGAGGTAGAGCGTGACCGTGACCAGCTGATCCAGCAGACCATGAGGCAGCTCAACACCCACTTCGGCCGGCGCTGCACCACCACTCCCATGGCCGTGCACCGTGTCAAGGTCACCTTTAAGGACGAGCCCGGCGAGGGCAGCGGCGTGGCCCGTAGCTTCTACACGGCTATCGCTCTGGCCTTCCTGTCCAACGACAAGCTGCCCAACCTGGACTGTGTGCAGAGTGTCAGCAAGGGCATGCAGGCCAGCAGTACGTGTCATCACGATTACAACTCAAGTATGACATTGAGTATGAAACTACTAGCGTCAATTTCTTAATTTGTGGCTTTTTTAACGTGGTGGTGGAGAAAACGTGGCAAGCAAAGAGGTTTTCAGGTCAGTCCAGCATTTTTAGGTGTCCTTGCTAACATTGCCCATCTGTCTATAGATCTGATGCAGCGTCTGAGGAACAGAGACCGCGAGAGGGAGAGGAGGAGTGGGGGGCTGAGGGCCGGCTCCAGGAGAGACAGAGACAGGTGAGACACACCTGCCTTACTGTGTTGACGGGTGCAGTGTTCAGACACACACCTGCCTTGTGCTGTGTTTACATGGGAGGGTGTTCAGTAGATGATAGACCTCAAAACGGATGTCATTGTTTTCAAAGGGAGAAAAACAGTAAGTATAGTCAGACCTGTTGGCATAATGTTAAAGAAGGCACCAAAAATGGCAATGGCAAAGTCAATTGTGCAGGATGGAATGGTGCTATCTGTAAACATTTGTGTATTTCATTATTTTAGGTCACACAATAGGCTATAATAAATCCATTAAATAAATTAATTACTGTGCTGTGGGTAGTGATGCACGGTATACCGATACTTTGGTACCTTTTCAATTCTGGGAAAAAGTACTAGTATTCTGTTAGTCCTCCAACCTGAATGACGGGCATCCCGACCTGTCCAAAGAACTGAATTAAGACCCTAGATTAGCAAATTAGATGGCTAGCTAAGATGAGTAGTCGAAGAGTTGAGGCCCTGTCCCATTACCTACCCTTCCCATAGATTTCTGCCCTTTTTGTAGATTATGGGTGTTCTTGTGTAGGGGTAGGGTCTCCCAATATTTAGGGAGCAAGGGGGAGTGCTATTCTTCCCTTAAAATCAACCCTCAAAACGTATTGAGGTCCGATGCAGGCTTAAAATGAAGTGAGAGATGAAATTACCCAGGCTACCCTGCGAACAAATTTTTCAACCAATATGGCGGACACTGCTGGAAGGGAACAATTGCATTTCTTTTGCAAATAAGCATGTTAAAATTTAAAATATGTTGGAACGTGTTAGTTTAATGCACATCCAAAGGACTGTTGAGTTTTGAACTGTAATGTTAGAAAATATCTCACGAAGCTATCTGACGATGTTCAATAATAGTAGGCCCCAACCGGTAGACATGTTGATGCCGCGGGTGACGTAGGTGAGCACGTTCGCTACGCTAATTTGCATATAGTGGTGTCCCATTTCATTTTTTTACATTATGATCACCTTCATCGCATATCCTAGAAGCCATCAAAATTTGTCAGCTTCCTTTCCTTCTGTCCTTCATTCACCCACTGAGGTCTCACAAACATTAAATTCTTGACTAGCCTTTGCAAAATTTTAAACTAGTAATTTAAAATCAGCCGTGTAAAAGTTTTGTTTAACCGTTTACCAGAATGTAATACAGAACTTTACTTTAAATGTTTTGTGCTTAATTCGATAAGTGCCGCCATTATGTGTGTGTTATAGGCGAGTGTGCATTTTGAGCTAAAATACGGTATACTTCCACAATTTAATTTACAGGTGCCTTATCTGCACACAAGGAGTCGCTGGAGAGCGATTTGGCAAGGTAGATGATTAATCTTGTCTATCCCAAATCCCGGGCAGCGCTTTGCCAATTTGCGCGCCTTGTTCCAGAGAATGCATAGTCGGGCTCGAACCACTGACTCGTGATGTAAACTGTCCTGCAATACAGTGACTTAGTCCACTATGCCATGCAGACCCCCAATATGGTTTCTTATTATATTTAATATTTTAAAACAAGACATGTTTTCCAAACAGATTAGAAAATGAATTTATAAATGTAAAACTAAATGCTGATTAAATAAATATTGTGACAAAATGTTTCGTATCAACAGAACATTTTTACACCTCTCAAATGGAATCTGAGAAATAATCTAGAGATTAATAGATTATCAAAATAATCGTTAGTTGCAGCCCTGTTTTATCAGTAGACCAAAAACACATTGTTTTTTAAATGCACTTTTTTCAATGACTGACACCTTGAATATGGGAACTTGAATTTTAGCAGAATAACAAAGCTGTGTATGTGTTTTCTAAAATGCAAAATAGGTACTTTACCGAGTTTAGTAAAAATGCCAGACGCTGTGTCTTTGTGTTTAATGTTGGTCTCACAACAGCCCTGAGTTACAGGGTGAAAGGTAAGAGATTAATTACTAACATCTCCTACCTACTGGAATTAAAACATTTGGCTTATGGTAGTATTGGTAACCCATACATGAAAATAACCTTCACATCTTACACTAACTTTACATTGTTATACACTCACTACTTTACATTGTAGCAAAGTGTAATTTCTTCAGTGTTGTCACATGAGAAGTTATAATCAAATATTTTCAAAAATACTAGGGGTGTACTCACTTTTGTGAGATACGGTATATATACCCAGCTTCGTACAGTTTATGGCAAAATTGAAAGAAAACAGGTCCATGTTAAGGCTTCAGGATACTTGCGGTTGCCGACCTGGTGCGCGATAATGTGACGTCATGGGAGCACCGTAACTATACTCGTGCATGGTGGTCGCGACAGTAGTTAGTCTTCTCCTGAACAGAGGTGTTGCAACTGAGGAAAGGCTACAGACCTTTCCTACAGACAGATCCTGGCACGCCAGCAAGATCTACGTCATTTTGACATCACATTGGCGTGCGGCAGGTCGGGAACTGGGAGTATACAGAGGCCTTTACACAGCCTGAGAAATGTGGTCTCAGTCTGCATGTTTATGAACAGCCCTGAGTTTCAGTAGTAGTCTTCTCTAACTTGCAAGACTGAGGGGAGATTTCTCCGATTTTGTTTTTACAAATGTCAACGTTTAAAGCATCAGAACATTTCCATTGTTTATCAGCATTGTTCTCATTTTCAAACTCTGAATTTTTTCTTTCATAAGTGAATTTCCTAATTATTTTTTCTCTAAGCCTAAATCCAAGTAATGGGTCAAAGACATATATTTATTGATTTGGGGAATGTGACATTGGGGTGGACTGGATATATTTGAAACACTGTAGTATTGGTACACAAACTCACATTAACCTTTAGTAATGTAGCTAACTAGCAAGAAAAGCTTGGAAAAAAGCTTCTTTAAATGTTTAAGAAGCCCTCCTAGTCTTAAGTCATTTTAGCTATTCAAGTAGTTTACCCAAGTCTATACATTGTTTTTGTTTACAAGCGTTTCATTGTAAGTGAGTTAAACAGCAAATGGTAAAACGTGTCAGTTTACATCGAGTGCATACCAGTCATTCTCCCAGTCACAAGTGCATGTAATTTCCTTGTTCTTAAAGCAGTATCTAAAATGTATTTAAGTCACAGAAGCTCAAGGAAAAATACCACTATTGTTTTACGTCTTGCAGGGAATTTATTATTATTATTGTTGTTGTTGTTTTATTGGGTAATTGTAAAAAAATCACTTATGCTTGTAATTTAAGTGTAATTCAAAGTTTTTTAAATCTACATACTACAGTGGCTGATGGACCAAATATTTAAAGATATATATGTGAAGGTATTGATCTCTTACATTTAATTTTTTAACCACACAGAAAAAAATCTTGCTGGAAATGTCAAAAGTTGTTGGAAATAAACTATTAAGTTAACAAATTACTTTGGCTATAGTAATTAAATGGTAATTTATTTGCTTATTGTAGTAAAATATATTTTCAATATTAAAAATAAATCTTTGGGGTCAAATATTTTAATACTAAACAAAATTCTGATATGGTGACACTAACTGTGGGTATCCATTAGTGTATCAACTGTCCATTTATGAATAATATAGTACAGTTAGCATTAACGTAGCATATCATCTGGAAAAGTCAACATCTGTTTTATCTCCACCCTGCGTCAGACGGGAAAAGTATTTTTTATTTTTCAAATATTGGCGGCAAGTACAGTCTTGCTCCCATTTGAAACAATGATATCCAGGAATCCTAATAACACGCGTACCATCCTGCTCACTTCATTTTGCAGTCTCAATCTTTCTTGCTTTCTTTAATGTGTTGCCTACCGATATAAAGACTGTGTATTTTTCACCTACTGTGTAAATGCAGCATTACTGTGTTGTCGGCTGCAGTTCACAGGTTATTAGAACAAAGCTTCCACCAATTTCAGTTGCAAGTGCCATTTTTTCATTTGCCTTTGCTGATACACAAACAAGTCAAACGCTGTTGATACTGCATGCAACAGGCAATCAAACTGACGCTTTTGTGTGCAAATTTTAGCTCACCTCCTGCCTTTATTGATTTAAAAAAAAATAATGTGTATCCAACTGTTTGGTAATTGTATTTTGATGAATTTGGACACAATATTCTAGTAAAAAATGTAGCAAGCCACTGCAATTCATCTTGGACAAACTCAGTTAAAACTGGTCAGAAGACAGGGTTCCCTTAATTATATTTATTCACCACAAAAATATGTATATTATCTATGACTTGCCAATATTTATTTCCAGCTCCCGTTTGGCTAATGTCTCTTCTATCAACCTTGAGCGTGGTTCCCGCAGCACTGACCGCTGTGTTGACATCACGACTGGGTCCACGTTCCGAACCTTCAAATGGATCATGTGCGAAAGCGTTTGTTTTGATTGGCTGGTGATTGCTACTAGTTAAACGTAGTTGACATTTTTGCAGCTGGACGCAACCAAGTTTTAGACTAGTGGCTGATGGGTGTATCATCACTGGCTGCTTCACGTACATAAAGCAATCCAGGACCCATCTAGTTTCAATCAGCTACAGTTGCATGAAAGTTGCTTTGTGTAACCCTACATCCTTATACATTGCACTACTTTGCCAAAGTACTTTTTTTTAACACTACTAAACTGGCCTGAACCAAAGCAAGCTTTATAAAGCTGCCATGGTTACGCATCCCCCATAGTAGCTGGCCTGCACTAGCCACTTTGGGTCAGGTCGACACTGGTGTAGGAAGTATATGAGCACACCAGCTGACCACCTCCGTTGTGTTACAGGGACTCTAGAAGGCAGCTGTCCATTGACACCCGGCCCTTCAGGCCAGCATCTGAGGGGAACCCCAGTGATGAGCCGGACCCCCTGCCTGCCCACAGACAGGCCCTGGGAGAGCGGCTTTACCCGCGTGTCCACGCCATGCAGCCGGTACATACTTTACACCACGCTACCCCTGGCATTAGTGTGTGAATGAGCAACACTGTTGAGGGATGGCTCACAATGGTGGCCAGAATGTTGACTGGTTTGGTGTCTCTTCAGGCATTTGCCAGTAAGATCACAGGCATGCTCCTGGAGCTCTCCCCAGCCCAACTGCTGCTCCTCCTGGCCAGTGAGGACTCCCTAAGGGCTAGGGTGGAGGAGGCCATGGAGCTACTCATTGCGCATGGAAGGTACAGTGTGGTTCATTACTCATTTATGTTCTTAACTTTGCACCCTATTCTCCATATCAGGGACTAGCCCTGGAGGAGTAAAACTGCGGTTTTTCATCCTTTTTGGTGATAGTGTTACAGCCGCTGCTGTCGACTTAGTTGAGTTAGTCAGAGAAGTCGACTTGTGTTGTATGCTATACAGTGCTTGCTATGCAGGACGGGGACATTTTACACAAGGTAACAAATTGAGGGAAATCGGTTTACGGTTTGTAATAAAGTTGGTGAAAAGTTATGCTTGTGCTGCTTCAGGTTTTCTAGTGGTAATAGTACACATCACTTGAGCAGGGTCCCATTTATGTACAGACACCTTTTATGTAGTCCGTATTGAGCAAGTGTCTGTGCTGCTTAGGCCACAATTCTTCTGACTATCCACCATCATAGATTCAACTTAGTTTTACCCCTGAACTTAAACTGATTAAGTGTTCATTTCATTCTTTTAAAGGACAGTTTTCTTTACTAATGTACAGTGGGGCAAAAAGGTATTTAGTCAGCCACCAATTGTGCAAGTTCTCCTACTTAAAAAGATGAGAAGCCTGTAATTTTCATCATAGGTACACTTCAACTATGAGAGACAAAATGAGAAAGAAATCCAGTAAATCACATTGTAGGATTATTAATGAATTTATTGGTGAATTATGGTGGAAAATAAGTATTTGGTCAATAACAAAAGTTAATCTCAATACTTTGTTATATACCCTTTGTTGGCAATGACAGAGGTGAAGACTTACAGAAAATGTTTGACAAGTTTTTCACACACTGTTGCTGGTATTTTGGCCCATTCCTCCAGGCAGATCTCCTCTATAGCAGTGATGTTTTGGGGCTGTCGCTAGGCAAATACGGACTTTCAACTCCCTATAAAGATTTTTTATGGGGTTGAGATCTGGTGACTGGCTAGTCTACTTCAGGACCTTGAAATGCTTCTTACGAAGCCACTCCTCCGTTCCCCGGGCGGTGTGTTTGGGATCATTGTCATGCTGAAAGACCCAGCCACTTTTCATCTTCAATGCCCTTGCTGATGGAAGGAGGTTTTCACTCAAAATCTCACGATACATGGCCACATTCTTTTTTTCCTTTACACGGATCAGTCGTCCTGGTCCCTTTGCCTAAAAACAGGCTCAAAGCATGATGTTTCCACCCCCAAGCTTCACAGTAGGTATGGTGTTCTTTGGATGCAACTCAGCGTTCTTTCTCCTCCAAACACGACAAGTTCAGTTTTTACCAAAAAGTTCAATTTTAGTTTTATCTGACCATATGACATTCTCCTAATCCTCTTCTGGATCATACAAATGCTCTCTAGCAAACCTCAAATGGGCCTGGGTACTGGCTTTAGCAGGGGGCACTTCTGGCACTGCAGGATTTGAGTCCCTGGCGGCGTAGTGTGTTACTGATGGAGCCCCGGATCGCGGGAGATTATCAGTGGTCTTTTCTGTCTTCCATTTTCTTATAATTGCTCCCAAAGTTGATTTCTTCACACCAAGCTGCTTACCTATTGCAGATTCAGTCTTCCCAACCTGGTGTAGGTCTACAATTTTGTTTCTGGTGTCCTTTGACAGCTCTTTGGTCTTGGCCATAGTGGAGTTTGGAGTGTGACTGAGGTTGTGGACAGGTGTATTTTATTGATAACAAGTTCAAACAGGTGCCAATAATACAGGTAACGAGTGGAGGACAGAGGAGCCTCTTAAAGAAGAAGTTACAGGTCTGTGAGAGCGATTGAAATCTTGCTTGTTTGTAGGTGATCAAATACTTATTTTTCACCCTAATTTACCAATAAATTCATAAAAAATCATACAATGAGATTCTCTGGATTTTTTTCTCTCACTTTGTCTCTCATAGTTGAAGTGTACCGATGATGAAAATTACAGGCCTCAACTTTTTAAGTGGGAGAACTTGCACAATTGGTGGCTGACTAAATATTTATGTAAAATATATTTCAGTATCTGTGATTACACTAAAACATATTTTCCTTCACAGGGAAAATGGAGCTGACAGCATATTGGATCTAGGCCTCCTAGAGCCTCCTGAGAAAGCCCAGGTAAAGCTGTGCTCTACTTATGTGTGCCAACAACGTGCCCTGTAGCCACGTGACATTCATGTTGTGGGTAGAGGTTTCTGAAGTGGGATTATTAGGAGTTTATTCTAACATCAGTTTTCACTTCGATCCTGAAATTATATTCTGGAATGTAGGGCTGCAACCAAAGATAATTTGGATAATCGATTAATCTGATTATTTATTCGATTAATCGATGAATCGGATAAACAGACTAACAAATATTTCTATAAATTTACTTAAAAAAATGTATGTTATTCTAAATTGACAATTTTAACACAACAGACCTAAATATGTGCTATAAAACATCTGCAAAAAATATGGTCATTTCTTTAGTAAGGTGCAAAACATGGTATTTTTACCTTGCTTAGATGGACCTGAGATGTTAAAATACTTAAAAAAAAAAATTATAGAAACAGCTTTTATAGAACATAGTTGTAAATAACCTTAGGCCTGTTGAATAGTAATTTTGTTGCTTTATGTATTTTACCTTTTTAAGCTTATTTTGACTTATTTACTGTTTTGAATTTAGTATGACTTTTATTTTGAAACAGACTTTGGAGATTCCACTGAGCGCAACAGTAGGAAAAACGATAAATGTAAATCACATAGTTTAACAAATTAGCATCCTTCGAAAAGGTACAAGGTTAGAATATGTTGTAATACTGTAATAGTAAGATCTGATTTGTGTTTTAAATTAGTTTTGCACTATAACTCTTTCTGTTTGTTCACTTAAGCACTAACGGGTAGTGTTAAATGAGCTTGCTAGATTAACGTTAGCTCTACCGCGTCTGTTCTAATACAAACATTAATTAGCCAGCTAGTTAAATACACTTGTTGTGCAATGTTGAAGTGGATTTGATTTAATAAGATGGATCGCGACCAAACACCGGCTATTTGATAAATAAGTACTACCTGCTGTGGGAGGTAAAAAAGGTAAAAACAAAACGCATGATAATATTATGTAGTAACTTACCCTGCTGTTGAGTCCCCTTCGCTTATCGCTCCAACCGGTCTTTTTTTCAGGTGCTACCTCATTACAGTCATGCTCTGGTGCCATTCCATTCATGTTTTACAGAGTTTGCACGTAAAACCTTTTTGTCGAATTTAAAGAGAAGTTCTGCCATAATATCGAAGATTTCGGTCAGACAGTTTAAAATGTTTTTCTTTCTTAATGTGACCGTAGCTCCACCACACAGCGAACAGCCACATAGACCCAACGAATCGATAATGACATTTGTTGCCAACAATTTTAATAATCGATTTTTATCGATTTCATTGATTCGTTGTTGCAGCCCTACTGGAATGAGTGTTTAGAGGACCAGTTAACACTTCAACATTTTACAGCCTTTCTCAAAGCCAGTCTTCAAACTTCAATGGGTATGGCTGTTATACTGTGGTGCTCTTATTTTCTCGGTTGTAGCAACAGGAGAACCGTAAGCGCCACGGCTCCACCCGCAGTGTAGTAGATATGGAGCTGGACGACCCTGACGACGGAGATGACAACGCTCCCCTGTTCTACCAGCCTGGAAAGAGGGGCTTCTACTCCCCCCGGCCAGGCAAGAACACGGAAGCTAGGCTCAACTGCTTCAGGAATATCGGCAGGTAAGGAGTCCCAAATTACATCGATAAAATTTCCTTTTTCTTGTGTGTACTTATGATTTACTTGTGTTCAACAAAATAACAGTTACATGAAGACTACATTAAACATTCTATTGACTGGTCTTTTCATTGTTTCCAGGATACTGGGGCTTTGTCTACTGCAGAATGAGCTTTGTCCAATCACCTTGAACAGACACGTCATTAAGGTTCTGCTTGGGAGGAAGGTAAAGCGGCCCACTGTTACCATAGCTACACAGCTATATGGAAACCAATACCCTGGATGGACACACCTAAGTTGTCATTTTTGTCTGTGTGCACGCAGGTGAACTGGCATGACTTTGCCTTCTTTGACCCGGTGATGTACGAGAGCCTGCGGCAGTTGATCCGTCACTCGCAGGCAGGAGAGGCAGAGGCCGTGTTTGCTGCCATGGACCTGGCGTTCGCCATAGACCTGTGCAAAGAGGAAGGGGCCGGACAGGTAATGTTTTTCTTAGTCCCAATTCAACTGACTCTGATTTGAAAATATTTGTACTTAATATACTTTTGTATAGATTTTACTCTGGACCTTTTTGTTAAATCTCACTTGCTCATGTTTGATTGTATGCACTGTTTATACTGTATCCTGTGCATTTTAATGTTGTTATAAGTTATGTAACACCCCAATATATTATTAATATTATAAGACATTGGTTGGAAATTAGTTTTAAATGTTTTCAATCATGGTGTCAGGTGGAGCTTTTGTCAGGTGGAGTCAACATGCCTGTGACGCCGCTCAACGTTTACGAATATGTGAGGAAGTACGCCGAACATAGGATGCTGGTAGTTGCCGAGCAACCCCTCCATGTGAGTTTTACACACAACTGCAAATCTGACAAACGGTTGGTCTAAAGTTGGAGATGGGGTATGCCTAGACATGTACATGGAATCTTGATTTGAATAGCATTGTGTTTGAGATTAACATGACATGTTCTGTTGGATGTGTACTGTATGTATGATAACATTGACATGCATGGGTATTACTGTTGTGTTGCTTAGGCAATGAGGAAGGGTCTGTTGGATGTCCTTCCTAAGAATGCTCTGGAGGACCTAACAGCTGAGGACTTCAGGCTGCTGGTCAATGGCTGTGGAGAGGTCAATGTGCAGATGCTCATCAGCTTCACCTCCTTCAATGATGAGTCTGGTACGAACACCTTGGCCCGTATTCACAAAGAATCTGAGTATGAGGACTGACGAAGGATCAGTTTTTCTTTGTTCTGAGTCAACATGTAGGGGGACTACCGGTAGATACTTGAACATTAACATCTGGGTGCATTTATTACACCAGATGTTTTTTTCTTCATTGTTACGGATTCTTACTCTTACACTTGTATCTAATACACTTAAGAGTGCAAAGAGTGGTTTCTTGTCATGTCACGTTACGTTCTTGTGTTTGCATTTCCAATGTGTATACCATGATTAAGTGAGTCACTTTGTCAATCTGAATTTAAACAGGAGAAAATGCTGATAAGTTGTTGCAGTTCAAACGCTGGTTTTGGTCCATCGTGGAGAAAATGAGCATGACTGAGAGGCAAGATCTGGTAAGGGGTTTGAATCGGCACACATTCAACACTAACACACGTTTCTACTGTATTTACAGAATTCCAATATTTATCACAAATCAATTCCAATCTTTTCTTCTAGGTGTACTTCTGGACGTCCAGCCCGTCTTTGCCAGCCAGTGAGGAAGGATTTCAGCCCATGCCCTCCATCACCATCAGGCCTCCAGATGACCAGCACCTCCCTACGGCGAACACCTGCATCTCACGCCTCTATGTGCCACTGTATTCCTCCAAACAGATTCTAAAACAGAAACTCTTACTAGCCATTAAGACCAAGAACTTTGGTTTTGTGTAGAGGTTGACAAACATGTTTACCTGTTGTGTAATATTTACCTAGTTCCATTTTTGTAGATTTATTTTTTGTCTATACAATTTTATGGAATTGAAGAAAAAATAAATTGCTGTTGCTCCTCTGGCAGTAATATTGTTTGTGTTGTGAACACAGACAGCTTGTTCTTATTTTATTGTAGTTTTTTTTCCTTCCCCATTCTGAAGGTAATATACATTCCTGCATTGGCTTTGTAAAGTTTAAGCCCAGAACTTGGCTCTGTTGGCTTAAACCTTACTTCCCAGGAATTTGGCTCAACAGAAAACTGTCTGCCTAAACCCAGCCAAAGATGACAGCAGTAGAAGTATTTAAAAAGTTAAAGTTAAAAACACACTGTGATTATGATTTTGTTCCTTGCCCTAAACAGAATACTTAGTATCACTGACAGTTCACTGCTGCCTTTGTGGAAAGTAATTTTTTCTTGTATAGAGGGAGTAGGGAATTTCAAAATAAACTTGGATGCAAACTATCTATTTAGTCTTCTTGTTGTGGAATGCTTCTATTAGTGACTGTACACTTTGGAACACTTGGTTGCTTTTTTGTAATTGTCTCTTTGGTAACTCATTTCAATAGCATTCAGTAAGGATTCATATACAGTTATTTACAAACCTATTTCACACATTACTGAATTACAAATGGTACATTTACCATTTGTCAGGTGTGGATAGTAACGCAAATCAGTCTTAACTCATCTAGTTACTTTCTGGGGGCTGTACTCTACTCTTATTCAAGTGTTTTTTCAATTAAGATATTCTTAACATGTTACATTTTACCTACTCTTTCATTACATTTGTCTTCAGTAATTTGTCAATTATTTATATTGTTTAGGTATGTCATTTTGATTTTAGGTTGGTGATTGGGTATTCCCTCGTTTAGTCTGCATAGGAGATCGCGCGCAGACGTAGCTAAATAATTGTCAGACACCAACATGGGAAAAGGTCAATTGGTGGCCGCAGACGATTGCTCTTTCCTCAACTTTCCTGACTGATTCGTCAGCTTTGCATTTTGCTAGTGTCCTTGTCACTACTGGTAGCATGAGGTAGTACCTGCAGCACATTCAGGTTACACAAGTAGCCAGCTCCTCCAGGATGGCGCATACATATGTGCCGTCGCAGGAAGGTTTGCAGTGTCTCCCAGTACAGTCTCTAGAGCAGGGGTCTCCAAACCCTTCCATGGAGGGCCTAGTGTATGCAGGTTTTCGCATTCACATTGTACAAGGCTGATGGAGTAGCTCACTAATTGGTTAGGATCTCCCCTCACCTGGCAGATAAGGTCCTAATTATGCTCTAATTGAGGGGAAATAACAAAAACCAGCATACACTAGGTTCTCCATGGAAGGGTTTGGGGACCCCTGCTCTAGAGCATAGAGTAGATACCAGGAGACATGCCGTTACATATGAAGACTTGGACAAGCCTGTTAGACATCAACCCATCAGTAGGACCGATATCTAATTTTTTGTGCGAGTAGGAACAGGAGGAGCTCTGCCAGATCCCTACAAAATGACCTCATGATGGCCCAATATCCTCTAGTGGGACCTGTGCTCACAGCACAGCACCGTGCAGTTCGATCATTACATCATTATGTTCTCAATGAATTACACAGTGTACAGTAAATAATGTTTTAGTCATCGAGACCCAATGTGTGATTTGAGTGTTCTCCAGTGTATTTAGTTTTGCTTGTATTCAGCACTAGTGTAACATCATCATTTTTTTTACTTTAGGAAATCAGACTGGAGGTAAGAATAAAGGATGAGTCTAGCTTACAGGATTGTGCCATCATCAACAGTTTCTCACAAGAGTTACAGATACCAGTTATATATAGGATGAACCACAAAATGACCCAGACTAACTTTGAGGAACACTCTTTTGAACTGCTATAAATTAAACTAAAAACCAACAGTTACAATGGTATGGGTTTTATAATTAAGAAAATGTTGATACCAAGCTGGTGTCCACAGCCAATCCAGGTGAGGTCAAACTCCTAATCAAAATAGAATTATCACAAGCTTTTGATGGGTCAATAGAGTTGCACAATTAGATTTGTCATCTAGTGCTCTGGCAATATAATTCAATATATTTACATTAACTGTCTTGGTGTCAAGGTTTCACCATGGCAGTCGGAATTAAACCACGGTCCTTACACTGCTCGGATTCGCTAACCACTTGGCCAGATTTTGACGACGCTGAACTTGCTCCACATTCGCCTCCGGTTCAACTTAAGATTCGGTTCCACCTAAAAAATGCCTGTTTCAGCAATTGAGCTGGATAATCTCAATAATTCCAAAGTAGATATGGCCATGTGCGGTATCAATGGAAAGGTGTGGAGCTGTAGAATTCGAATCAGGATACAAATTCGACGGGAAACCAAATTTGGCCAATAGGGGGCAGTGCAAAATCAGGAACTTATAAAACATTGTCAAAATGTAGATTTTTTTAGATAAATCTTTTCTCCAAAATTCCACAGTAGATATGGACATGTGAGGTATCATTGGAAAGGGGAGGAGCTGTAGTATGTGAATCAGCTGACAGATTTAACGGGAAAACATATTTGGCCAATAGGGGGCAGTACAAAGTCAGGAACTGTTGTAAAACATTGTCAAAATGTTGATTTTTTAGTTAAATCTTTTCTCAAATTCCACAGTAGATATGGACATGTGAGGTATCATTGGAAAGTGGAGGAGCTGTAGTATGTGACACAGGTGACAGATTCAACGGGAAACCAAATTTGGCACATAGGGGGCAGTACAAAAGTCAGGAACTGTTGTAAAACATTGTCAAAATGTGGATTTATGGGTTAAAGCTTTTCTCTATAATTCCACAGTAGATATGGACATGTGAGGTATCATTGGAAAGGGGAGGAGCTGTAGTATGTGAATCAGCTGACAGATTTAACGGGAAACCAAATTTGGCCAATAGGGGGCATTGCAAAATCAGGGACTGTTATAAAACATTGTCAAAATGTTGATTTTTTAGTTAAATTTTTTCTCCAAAATTCCACAGTAGATATGGACATGTGAGGTATCATTGGAAAGGGGAGAATCTGTAGTATGTGAATCAGCTTAAAGAATTAACGGGAAACCACATTTGGCCACTAGGGGGCAGTACAAAGTCAGGAACTGTTGTAAAACATTGTCAAAATGTTGATTTTTTAGTTAAATCTTTTCTCAAAAATTCCACAGTACATATGGACATGTGAGGTATCATTGGAAAGGGGAGGAGCTGTAGTATGTGAATCAGGTGACAGATTCAACGGGAAACCATATTTGGCCAAGGGAGGGCATTGCAAAGTCAGAAATTGTTGTAATAACATTGTCAAAAAATTGGTTTTGGTGGTTTAATGATCCTAAACTTGGCTCCACATTCGCCTGCAAGGAGGAGCAAGAGGAGCACTGTCAGAGCCCTGCAAAATGACCTCCAGCAGGCCGCAATTGTGCATGTGTCCACTCAAACGGTCAGAAACAGACACCATGTGGGTGGTATGAGGGCCCGACGTCCATAGATGGGTGTTTTTGCTAACAGCCCAACACCGTGCAGAACGTTTGACATTTTCTAGAGAACACCAAGATTGGCAAATTCACCACTGGTGCCCTGTTCTCTTCACACACGACTGCAGGTTCACACCGAGCAGAGTCTGGAGACGCCGTGAAGAAAATTCTGCTGTCTGCAACATCCGACCGGCATGACCGGTTTGGCGGTGGGTCAGTAATCGTGTGGGGTGGCATTTCTTTGGGTGCCCTCCATGTGCTTGCCAGAGGTAGCCTGACTGCCATTATGTACCGGGACCATATGCTGGTTCCTCCTAATGCAAGACAATGCTAAACCTCATGTGGCTGGAGTGTGTCAGCAGGTTCTGCAAGAGGAAGGCATTGATGCTATGGACTGGGCCGCCCATTCCCCAGACCTGAATGCGATTGAACACATCTGGGACATCCTGTCTCGCTCCATCCACAAACGCCATGTTGCACCACAGACTGTCCAAGAGTTGGCG
>JACXGM010000049.1:0-77078 GCA_016801145.1 Umbra pygmaea
CACACACACACACACACACACACACACACACACACACACACACACACACACACACACACACACACACACACACACACACACACACACACACACACACACACACACACACACACACACACACACTCTTTGAGTTTCCACTACACTGATTGTAATAAATATCTTGTGTGGCCTAGTGGTCTGGGCATCAGACTACATATAAATAAATACAAATCTGAAGTGTGTCCAAAGGTCCCTGGTTCAAACTCCCCTTTGTGGTTCCCTTGTGACACTAAGACCCTAATAGCCCCTCCTCTCTCCAGTAACATTCCTCCCAGGTGGTTGATGTCAATAACAATGTGCCCCAAATCAACTTATCTGTTTAAATAATGGTATACATTGAAAAAGTCAAGATGTTTGTAATACCTGACAACCCCAATGTACGACCACACTCAGCCCAGAGAAAGAAGGTCAACATTGTGCAGTTCACTGTGCTGCAGCTTCCACAGTCCAGACGCAGTTACAGCCCTGGATGTCATGCCTGGCTTCATAACAGAAAAACAATCTTACATGGCTAGGTGCTCTATTCCCAAAGCTCACACTCGCGGTCATACCAAGACAGGTTAGCAAAATATTATTGACTGCTCTATTAAGGACGAAATCCACACATTTCCTAAGCCATTTACCACCAATGATACATTATTTTCAAAAGCTTTCCGTTTTTACTCCATTTAAAACTCTGATATTATAAATTTTCATGTAAAAAGCAAAAACACAAATCCAGCTTTCAGACATATAAAAGTTAAGTGTAATATGAAATCATTGATTTATTGCTATCACATATTGCAAAAACAATGGCAATTTGCATTTCATGTTCACTTTCTGTCCTGAAAATCCAGAAATGAGCCCAAATTTGTGGGAATATTTAGTCCTAGAAAAACCTTTCCAGGTTAATGGTGTTAATGATTTCTGACAGTCAATCCCCGGAAGCAAGGAAGTAGGGTGACTTCCATTCTGTTAGGATTATTTGTTTGGCAGCCACCATTCCAAACATCAGAGAACCTTGTTCCTTATAGGGTGATCTACAACATTTCCATAGCAAGTCCTAACAGGCTTTCTTTTTAAACCTCTTTTACCTTTTCAGCTAGAGTTTAAACTTTCAAAGGCAAAACAAAACAACTACAAAATTGGTCAACAATTTTGATTCGATGTAATGGCCAGGTATATTATTTGTGGTATTTCCTAGACACAAGAACAAGAAAGTTGATAAAGGAATATATGATGGAGGTGCTGACATTTCTGTCTAGACAGGAAAATAGTTCAATTTTGCAGTACTAGCATGTTACGTTGTTCCCGTTTTACCTTTGTAGGGCTGTGCCATAAAGGTACAGTAAAGGTCTTATAGGACATTTACCTAGATACTTGTGCTAGATGACATTTAGGGGGCACCTGTGATTCATTCTGCCGCACATAAAATCTAAAAGAGGAAAAATCTGTCAAGCAGAGCGAATGTTTTAATGGTGGCCAGGGATCAATGTTGTCATCGCGGGCATCCTGTCTGGAAATGTAAGCATTTTGGTTAATGTCATTCTCTCTCTCTCTCTCTCTCTCTCTCTCTCTCTCTCTCTCTCTCTCCCAGTCTTTCGTTTTAAGGAGATCAGTTGTAAATCAGAAAAACAAAATCCAAAACAGAGGAAATTGCTTGCAAAACATCGACTTACTTTCTCGTTCCCTCACAAACACAAAAAATGAGGCCCCTTGTTTCTGAAAAACAAATTAAAAAGTAACCTTGGAAATCAATTAAGCAGTCCTGGGAGCCGGAAACGTTTCCTCAAGAGCACCTCCCTTTCTTTCCTACCGTACACTAACGCTGATTTGGAGATGCCCATCAAGATGTTCCCTTATGCAACAATGGAGCTTTTGTCATGCGGACGCTCAGTGTGGGCCTTTATTTTTTAAATGTAGCTGCAAAGTGCCTTATAGGCTGTCAACATGTCTTAAAGAGTCTTGTTAAAGAAACGCCAAGTCATTTCACTGTAATGTAATTCATCTGGCTGGTGAGAGGGGGCATGTCTAAACATCTAAACAGGCCTACTTTATAGGTTTGGCATTAGGGGGTTATCTTGGAGGCCTTGTCATTGATTGACATTATGTATCATGACAGGGCCTCATATCAAGGTTAACCTCATGGACAAGAGCAGTGTGCCACTCGGACACACACACATGTTGAGATAGAGAGGGACAGAAACAGCGAAGGAAAGTATCCAGACCCCCCTGTATGTGCTGTGTGTGTGTGCATCTGTGTCCGTGTGTATGTGTACACACGTGCATGCAGGGCTGTGTGCATGCGTAGACGATGGAGATTTCCGCACTCTTAATTGATAACTAATGGAGCGGCGTGCGCTGGGTTTCCCCTAGAGGAAGGACCCTCCTGATGGCAGCAGTAGCATGGGAGGGGGGTTATGGTGGGGGACTTACTGACTTACTCAGCAGCGTGCTGCCGGAACCTGGTAAATTAAATATATCCCCAAAGAAAATGACTTGGAGTGACAGACACCAGTCAGTCTGAGGGCATCTCTCTCTCTCTTCAGCCATGTGCCCTCGCCGTAGAGGACAGTCTGTCACTAACCCACCATGGCTCTCCCCACAAGCCATTCCAACAAAGGCAAAATTACTGATCCTAGTGACCAAACTACAGCAAGTAGCATATTACCCCCAGTGCATCAGCACAACTAACCATGTAGCCTAGTGTCACATGCTGCCATCATGAGGAAGGGATGCTGGTCACCACTTTATCCAATATGGTGGACATTCTATTGATGCCCTGATGTGACCTTAAACCAACATCATACAATGCAGGCTTCAAAAACTCAGGATAATGCAGCCTGTGTGAAGTAAATGTCACTTTGGTCTCTTGGTTACACAGCCAGGACCTGCACTTACGTTGACTTCTTTTTCGGTTGTTGGTTCACGTTTTACGGTCAAGAAATTAAGTGTATTTAAAACTACAGTACCAGCTGCTGGGCCAAATTCAATTTGGAAAAGGTAGCCGTCAGTCTGCTTCGCCCCAAGCTGAGGAATCAAAATAAATAAACTGTAAGCTGTTTTGGTTCTTCTTGCCTGTCAGAATAGCTCACGTCAGCCATATTATATTACTCTCTGATCAAATGATTCACACATCAATTTAGTGTTGTAGAAAGTCTATAATCACACTGTTTGTGATAGTTTCATGTCTCTTCTTCCAACAACGCAAAGTTGCTTCCTGACAGGATCCGAGGTCAAAGTTACATTCATATTTACAGCAGTGCAAACGTTTTAGGCCACATTACAAAATGTTTAAAGCCATTTGTAAGTATGCATTGTCTTGTAAAAACACAATAAGACCAAAAGAACACAAATAAACATGAATACAATAGCAAATAACAAGAATGTATTGTGTCTAAAAGGACTCTTGTGAAGAAATGTAATAAAGGAATGTAAGGAAACTGTGAAGTGAAGATAGCAAACAAATCAGTAGTCTTAAAACACTGCCTGCATTTGAAAAACAGTATTTAAAGTTCACTTCCTTGAGGGATAGAAGGTAATCCAATAAAGTACTTGGTCAGTGTCTTCTGGCAGAATTGGCCCTCTTTGACCGATTGGCAAGATTTGACAAAAGGACTACTACACAACCAAAGGACTACTACACAACCAAACAACTATTACACAACCAAACGATTACTACACAACCAAACAACTACTACACAACCAAAGGACTACTACAGAATCAACCACCTGATCTTCAGTTTTGCATTCTTTAGTAGGCAATACCAAATGTGCACAAAAAGCACAACCTGATTTGATATTTTCATATGCAAAGAGAATGAATGTGTGCATTTACAGTACGTGTATGCCTTCCTACGTGTGTGTGTTTTTGTCTGCAGCATATACGCCAGTGTGTCTGTCTCCCGCCGTCTTGTTTGTGTTTTCAGTAAGCTGGAAATACAACGGCAGTATGATAGCAGCCCAGGGATAGTGATGCTGTGAAGTCCAAACGGGTCCCTCAAGGTCGGCCCCCAAAAGACAGCATGCAATGTACAAGGTCACATCCTAGACTAAAAGCAATAAGTGCTTTATTGATAGAAAAAACACAGCAAGCAAGCAGATGTGCAACCAACTGATTAATAATAAAATAGATTTGTGTTAGAGGGCTACTGACAGAAAGGCGAGATAGAGAGACTGAGGGAGAGAGCTCAGTGCTGTGTATGTGGGACTGTGTGTTTGTGTGTCTGGTACGCGCTCTAAAATAGCATTTCATATTTTGCTCTAAAAGAACATTTTGTAAACTCAGGATGGTTATTGTATTGACCTGTCATGTATCTTTGCAGTAAAATATTGATCCTGCAGTGGAATCTAAACAAGAAAAAAAATCAATTTGAATCCAGTGGTTAAATAAAGAACAGAATGTGGCACATTTGCGCTCGTGGCAGTTTTCCGGGTGTATGACCTCTGTGCAGAGCTCTAATCATTTCCTTTTTAAGGTCATTGCAATGTTTTGCGTAAAAGCTGCCTCAAAGGCCATTGGGAGGCACAAACCTTGTGTTTTTCATTTACACATACTGTAGTTCTGTTTGACATGGGAGACAAATATCATGGAGCTTTTCTATGTATCCACCTCTGGGAACAAAGGGCTATGTGGTACTGGGCCAAGTATTGTTGGGTAATCTAAATGAGGTGAGAACGCTAGTGCATACCAGTCATCTCTTATTTGAATCCTTTTATCTTCTTTTTTATCTTCTCTCCCACACACACACACACACACACACACACACACACACACACACACACACACACACACACACACACACACACACATACGCAGCCTTACAAACCTTGCTTGAGACTGCGTTACTGGATAATGTGCAATCAGGGGGGGATCAGCTTATTCCAACCAACCTGTTTCTTCTTCACCGGGATCCTTGAGCGGACCCATGCTACTGTTACTGTACTGTACATCTTCATCCCTGTATATACACCATACATACCCCCCCACTGCCGACACCCACACACCCCCGCTCTCTCTCCCAGTTGGCAATGGCATTGTTTTTAATCATCAGAACCCCCAAAATTATTATTATCGCTTCTGATGTGGCAATTAAAACTTCAGGTCAGAGGCACAACGAGCAGTGATCAGCAGCCGAGCCGAGAAGTTTTAATTAGACGATCAGAACCATTAATGCACAAAAAAAGGTGTGCGCTGGGAAATTAACGGGAACGTCTTAATCAGGGTTAGTGACTCCGAAGAGGAGTCAAGTGAACAGAGAGCAAAAAACAAATCATTTCCGCACCACTGGGACAAAACTCAATTAAATATGCATGCAGAAAATGGAAATTTGGAGCATCGGCAGCAGTTGGGGAAACTGTGGCAAAATCTCACGGCGAAGGTCGCGGACCTGATTATTGTTATTCCTGTGTAATAAAAATGAAAGAGGGGCCAGATGCGGGGCCAGGTCTGGGTGCTGCGCTGTTTATTCATCAGTGACTTTCTGCTTGGCTTCTCTGGGATGAGGCAGCTCCTTTATCACTGTGCAACCGGGAGAGAGACCGAGATGAGGGAAACGCTCTCTTCCTGAAAGCTGTAAAGTAGGAAAAATAAAAACAAAAGAGGAATGTATTTGTGTGTGTGTGTACTGCAAAGTACATTCAGGCCTACAGTACACTAAAACCCACACACCTCCCGGGAGAAATTGAGACACAAAGGCTTAAGTCAAACACACAGCAGGAGTTCAACCTTGTCAATTAATCTGCCTGAGGTTTACAAAGTTAAAACTTGGCTTTTTGTGATGAGCTAAAACAGTCTGGGTTACATATTGAAAATGAATCCAGAGTTGTTCTGTTTTTTTCCCATGCTTGTTTTTGGATTCATTAAGTTCAGATGATGAAGGTATTATGTGGTTTTGTTCCCATGTCAGTCAACATGTCAGAACCCAGCAGGACCTAGGGAACATACCCAGTTGTGATTTGTCATTATTGTATACTTTTACTTTTATGGTGGTGTTATATTATATAAAATGCATGTGTATTTTATATTAAAGTACCAGCAAAATGCACCAGTGTTGTTACCGTCAGTGCTGTTAAGCTGCATTGTGTTCTGACGCCTTAAGAGAGCTCCTGATGAGGCTTAATATTCCATTATTTGGTTCCCAGAGCCATCGTATAGAGACATTACTATAGATGGCACAATTACCAGCTTAACCATAAAACACATTTTACAAAGTATTTTGATGCAGAAGATGTCGGCCTTACGACTTAAAGCTACATAGCAATTTGAGAGCTGGTCAAGCAGGTTGTGGACACAAACTCTCCACGGTTAACAGTTAGATTTCATCCAGTACAAGACTAGATTTTGATCATCCCCCATGTACATGATCTCTACCCCACTGTATGTGTGGCAGGGATCTAAAAGCTTGACTCTGCTAATCTAGGTAGCCACTTAACACCCCCCGTACTCTCCTGCTCTCTGGCAGCCTTTATTAGTCGGCGCACGTTCACGCAAATAATGCACTTCCAACAGCGTTATTAGGATTTGAAACACCACTTGATTGGGCATGATATCATTCTGGCACGTAAACAGAGGGGCTCGGCATCAAAAAGACACAATGAGACACAACAGGTTTTGGAGGGCTCAGTGCCGGGGGTAGATTTGAACGTGAGCCCCGTGTTGCATGCAGACATCCAGCTCTGAGAAGAAACAGGGATTATAAATAGTTTTGATGCACATCTTCTTGACTTGAAAAAAATGACCCCAGTCCCAGTACAAATTATTGGATGCGTTCAAAAATACTTTCTTGACTTTTTCTTCAGGTTTTGGCCTTATACAGTCAGTGTAGCACTGCTGTCGCAGCCCTGCACAGTTTCCAGTGAAAAATCTTGTCACTGTTACAGTAAACAGTAGGAAACATGTTTCATTTGGTAGTGCTCTGATTCAACTCGTATTTGTCTTCCCTGGCTTTTAGTGTTTTGTGCGACTGAAATGTGCGCCTTTGACAATTAGTAATCTGTACTACAGCAGAGGAGAGATGTAGGAAGTTTTTGTTTTTCTCCCTGATATTCATTAATGGTAGAGATTGCTTACTGGACTCTGGAGAATGGAGGAGGAGTTGGCCCCAAAGGAAAAAGTTGTTCTTTCATGTAGGTCCCCATTGATTTAATCTCATTGTACGCTATCATGCACATAAACCACTGGAGGTAAACAGACCAATGTAACCATAGCAATCCCTGCTGTAATCACTGACAAAACCTGCTGTGTGTGGACAGGCATTCTCTACACTAATAAACAGCAAGTTGAACTGCAGTTCTGAGGCACCTCCAATCAAACAGAACTCTTAATTATAAGTTTGATTCCCAATCTTCTCCGATTGAAATGTGGTATTTTAATAAAAGTCTCAATTTTTGTATCAACTGTATGAAACCATATATAGTCATTAAAATGCTCAAGATTTAGTGTCCTACACTCCTCAATAAGTAATGGTTTAGCCCAGGAGTCAAGCTCCATATTGTCTGTAGAAAAAATGTACATAAATAGTCACTAATGGAAAAAAACAACTCGGCAGGGGTCATTTCCTACAAGTAGTGGGGGATTGTGATGCAAAGGAAATCGGTAGTTAAAGCATGAAATACAGAGCACAGTAAACAGAAAAATGACCTCCACCGCAACGCCCAAATGACCTCAATCTTCCTTCAGAGGGGCGTTTCTAAAAAAAATGTGAAAATTTATGTCTTCCACTTCCTAATAGTTTTTCCAGCTGATTTTTTCAAAATTGCTGTCCTCTAAAGTGGTGACCTTTTAACCGCAGCCCGCAATTGTCTAAGACAACATTTTACAGTAATGTGCCAGTGATAGATGGCAAGCCTGAGACTGTACATAATTTCTCAAGTCATTGTTTTAAAAGAGGAAGTACACAATGTAAATAGAGTAACTGAGAAAACATGTGTGGCTGGGAGCGCAGGGTGCACCGTCTACCGGCAAGGTACTATCTGTAAACTCACTCACACCATGGTTAGCTCCCAAATTACACCCCATTCATAGCACACTCTTTTTGAGCAGGTCTCTGGTCAAAATTAGTGGACTATGTAGTTGCCCTTTGGGAAGCAGCCATCCCAAATAACCACTATCTGATGATTCCATGTAAAAAATGAAAGTGTAAACACAATTTTATGTTCCACTGTCCATGTTTTACATGCATTAACACCAGCAATGGCTCATGGAAGATTTTGTTTAATATTTTTGTTATGCTTGAAATTAAATAAACATCCCATACTAGTACTGAGCTTGTGATATTTGGCTTTATTACCTATGTAAATAATCTTAAGATAAATGCACTTATTGTAAGTTGCTTTGGAAAAGAGCTAACATTGTTATAAAAGTAAAATGAGATGAGTGTTGTTTCCTCTCCTATATTTATATTTATATTAATATTTGTATTTTTCTCAAAACAATATCATGCCCTGCTTAACTTCATGTTCAGTGAAAGTGACAGACTTCTGAGTGAAATTCATTTTAGTTATGTAAAGTGCTGAAAATAAAACCTTTTTATACATAAAAATGGATGACATTTTAAAGTGGTAAAAATATTTATTCAGCTTTGAATACTGAACATATTTTATGTTGATTGAAGAGTTGTGGTGCCAAACTATCCTTGGTGGTCTTTTCAGAATGACCAAGAAAAATGTCTAAAGTAGTTAATATAATGTACAGCATAGCATTCAATAACTTTTAAGCTTTAGCCTATGATAAAAGTTTATTTACAACATTATAAAGATCTGGAATGGATTTTGCGCCTGGAAAATTTGCTTGGGGTGAACTTTGGTGGCTCTTTTCATCAAGTGAAAGGTAACAGTGCAGTTTCTGCCCTAAAAAGGCAGCTCTTAATATGGAATGCTAGAGGCAGGCAGCTGCACTTGCTTTAGCAGAGGACACGTTTTAAAGATAGCCCGGGTTGGCTTAAATAATGCCACCCACTCCTACTGTAACAGTCCCTCTGCAGAACTACCAGGAGGGCTGGAAGGTGATGCTGTGGGGTTACAGCCAGCTATATGGAAAGACACACTGTAGCAATAACAGTAGCACTAACATAGCATGTCTTTGACAAAAGCTTAAAGTTCACATTGTTTCTAGCACTTTCCTGTCAGAGTTAAAGCTAAGCAGCCCCCACTCATTGGGAGAACCGAAGCCTCTTTAGGTAAAGGGGAAGACTAAAGATAACATTTCAGGAGGGTCTCTACAGACCTGCGATGTGAAGGATTATGTAGCCTGTGTACTTGCTGCTTGTAGTACCTTAGGGGGTCCGATACCTATCTGGATGTGGTTTTCCTTTTTCAGCACTCAAATTGTTTTTTTCTCTATTGTTTCCTTTTTTCTGCAGCTGCTAATATGTAAAAGCTCGGACTAAACTGTCAGTGGTCTGATTAACATAGATATGTACCGTTGGCCTATCTCTTTGTCCCTGCAATCTTGTGATTGCTGTTATTGTGAAGTGGCATTGCTTTGGGGATATTTATAGAAGCAGTTAAGACTCTTTCTTCCATGGTGAAGCTCAAATAATCATAAGTGAATGACACTTGATCGATGGCCCTTTGTTGATGAATTGAGCTAGCCTATAGCCCTCATCTGAGGTTTATTGAGGGAAAAGATAATGACATTTTAATAACACAAATATAACTACATAGTTGATAATAACATGTTTTAAACTTAAGAATGGACATTTAACCAATATTGTTTTCTTTTCATACAACAGCTGAAAGGACTTTATGCACTGAAAAGACCTCAGGAAAATCCAAGATGGCCGCCAAAAGGAAAGGTGGCCTAAAACTCAACGCAATCTGTGCCAAGCTAAGCCGTCAGGTGGTTTATGAAGGCAGCTCCCAGCATGCTGAGGGAGACCAGAGTGTGACAGAGAACAGCGAGCGCGGGAGCTCCCATTTTGATGACAGTGGCGAGCGATTTGAGACAAACTTCCCTGAAGGTCTGTGTCTAGGCCCGAGCCTCGAGGAGGATCAGAAACGGCGTGATGCCATAGAGAAATGGGTCAACGGGGAGTATGGAGATGAACCTCCACGCTCCGCCCTGGACTGTGGGGAGGAACAGGAGCCACAGCAGAGACTCAAACCTAACAATGGTGAGGAAGGACCCCCCGAGGGTGTGTACATGGTACAGCCCAAAGGCTGCAGTGATGACGAGGACAACATGCTTGATGAACCCGAACCCACGCTCAACTGCAGGGATGGCAGATCCCATGTCAACAAGGACACAGTAGACAGTCCTCACAAGGAGGACGTCTACATGCGTTTGAAAAACGAGTCACTAAGTCGCCAAGCCCCTTTCTCCTCTCCAGGTATGAGTCTCTCTTTTTCCTCCTTTTGTTTTCTGTTTCTCTAATCCCTTCATTATGTCTCTTCACTAATTCCATTATCACTTTAACTTTGCTCTTGAAAACTTTTCATTCCAATCCGAAGTCTAACATAGATGACACATAGTGGATGTAGCATATACTGTAGCCACTTCCAAAAACATCGTAACTTGGGGAAGGAGAGTGGATAATGTGTGTGCTGTCACCAAGCGAGCCTAAAAAGCCCCCACCCAGCATATACACTAGCATTCAAAAGTTTGGCATTTACCAGAAATGTGCATGTTTTTGATTGAAATTCATAGCTTAATTCACCAAAGTGACATTAAATTAAAAAAAAGTATACATATAATATTTAAATATAACAGCAAAGCCACTGTTTTAGTGTATTTTTGTTAATCTAAGTATAATATATTTTTTTATAATTTCTTATCAATGTAATGCCAGCTTGGTGAATGAAAGTATCAATATCTATCAACACACAAAAAATTCCTGGATGACTTTTGAACGCTAGTGTATGTGTCGTTTCTGTAGGCAGAGTTTAGACAAAATCAGTGATCTAAATGATACAAGATAAGAGGACAGAGCAAGTACTAGGACTAGAATGCTGGTTTCATATGAACATATATAAGCTAAAGGGAAAACCTAATATTTAAAAAGAATGTAGATAAGTAGGACATACAGAGCAAAATAATTTGAAAGATGTCTTTTCACTGTCTATTCAAACCTTTCAACCAGAAAGACATCTCTTCACCGTCCCTGCTGGGGAACACATTTTCATTATTCTGATGTCTCTAAATTACTTTATGTGCAGTATAACAAAATCTAACTAGGTAATATGGAGGGAACAGCACAATTGTATTTAGCCAACATTCACCTTACTAGTTAAATCTGACAAGCTAATGGCAACACTGCAGTCTCTAAAGTAAACATGCCAATGTCATAATAAAGCAAAGACGTTTCCTACTACTGACTTTAGTAATGTAAGGGTGGGTTCTAGTTAATGAAACAAGAAATGCATCTAGTTTTTGGAGTGCAATTACATTGCATGCTCGTTTGGTGTGTATGTGCACCACACCTGTAGGCAAAGAATGTTAAGCCAGCTACAAGGTCAATGCTGTTAGAGCCATCAAAAAATTGTAGAGTAATTTTTCAACATAGAATTGGCACACCGTGCTTCTATGCTGACAACCTATGCAGATTTGTGGAGCCTCCAAAAGTAATGGAAAGCTAGCAACTCTGCTGGCACCTACTAATATTTTTGTATGCTGGCGAGTTTGTTTTCTAGCCACGGAAGCCTTGCTCTGACATTCAACTGGAAAATATATACTCTGGCACACACATATTTGCCACCTCTACTGTAGTAGATTTTATACACTGCTAGTAAGAATCCAAAGCCGGTTCAAACACAACAAGACTCCACCCTTGCATACTTATCTATGTGCGTTAACTCTGGATCAGCCATTTCACAGTCTGACGCTAAGCTTCATATTACACCCAGGATTACACTTTGAATTTTTTTAGTTTTTCATAAGCTCACTAAATCTAGCCACTACACAAGGCCCCTATTACACATTGTAGTAGCCTAGTTTACTTTAGAGGACTTTAGATCTCATTTTATGCTGAGGAAACCTCTTAGCCTTAAAATAAAAAAAATGATTGATTAAATAGAATGTGAGATCAGTCAATTTTCCATCACCTTTGAAGCAGATTAGGGTGCATTATTGTTCATGAACATTACATTTGAATTTAGCAATAGGTTGATTTGCTATGTAGTAGTTGTCTAAAGCAACAATGTATTGCATTGTGCCTTTTTTCATTTGATATCCTTGAAAAAAGATCAAATAAGCAGGGTGGTATGGTTACGCACCTTCAATGATATGCACGTTAAGTGGCAAAAGCGATGTGTAAACTAGCCAATCTCCTGAGAACGTACCATTTACAATTGTTAAACTTGGAAACCAAAAGAAAGGTGCATTGGTATCTGAAAGAATTTAAAATACACACATAAGGAGATTGAAAAGATTAATTTCACAGAAAACCACAAAATAAGTGACAAAACAAGATGTTGCTGGAGTCATGTTGTCGTGTGGTACAAAACAGGTTTTGTTTAGGTATGTTTTCTGCTTGCTCACCTCGCTTTTTGCAGATGTTTATGGTCTTTCATCTCCTGTTTCAGCGTCATGTACATACGCCGCAAATGTTTTTTCTTCTTTTTCTGCTTCTTTCCTTTTTTATTTACACCAGTGAAGCAGCAGTGGCCTCTCTCAGAGAAGTGGGGACAAGAGCTTCTCAGAAAATTCTATTTTTTCCGGCAAATGCAAATGCTTTGTGGTTTTAATTAGTCATTTTGTATTTATTTAGTGATTATAAAAAAAGCTGTCAGTAAATAAGTGAAACAGGCTTACACCTTTCCCACAGTTGAGTGCCTACAATTGTACATCTCACAACAAAGGCAAACTGTTTCAAGACTGCAGAGAGCATACTGCATTAGTCAAAACTCTTGTCTTAAGATTTTTTTTGCATTGCTCTTTGTTGATTGTAACTAGGGCATCTATATTGCCATGTTTCTGTGCCGCTCACAATTAAAACACCCCCCCACCCCTTGCTGCTGTTTTTCAAAGGCTGATGTGGAGCGCGCATAATTATGCATATAAACATAGTGGCTTAATTATCTCTCACAACATCAGTGACAATGTAATTAACAAACATTGCAAGATCAATGAGAGAAACTGCGACCTTCAAAACATTTAACTTCTCACATCGAGGCAACGTGCAGATTTCCTATCAGTGCAGACCCCAGAATACTTTTCCTAGCTCATTTAGATGTTGCATTATTAGGTTATCGTGAGTGATTGGCTGAAAACCACCGACTAAAAACCGTGAAAGCAAGGGCAAATATGCTCATCGATTCAATAACAACTGACCATGTGCCGTTCATGTCAAAGATTATAGATCTGTTTCAATACTTTCATTTTTTATTTTACCTACAGTATTCCTTTTAGCAAACCTAAAAAAACATAACATAATGTGACCTATACTTCCAAGACTAGAGGCTTAAATAATCTAAAAGCTCTGAAGCAGAAACTATGTGAAGGAATCATTATCCAACTGGTTAGATTCTTAGTCATCCTATAATTAATTACATAGATTTTTCCTTAATAAATGTACTCAATTTAACAAAACATACATTTATACATTTTAGTCGCTCATACAGGGTGACATGCATATTGATTGCATACATGTAATGCCTCAAGGCAATTGGAAGCTGGAGATGATTAGGTGGTGTGATAAGACAGCCAGATAAGACATTTTGACAGGACACTACGGTTAACACTTGTGATAAGTGCCATTGAGTCTTTAATGACTACAGGGTAAGGACACCTGTTAAAACTGCTGATCAATAGAAAGCAACCTATCCTAGGCATTGTCCCCTTCACTGCCCTGTGACATTCTTCAGACCAGAGAGAAGAGTGCTAATATTGTATTGCCCTACAAGGGCTAGCTGATATTGCACAAATTGTACATGTATTCATTTAGAAATTATTATGCCCAAAAACTATGACTGCTGATTTGACCTAAGTTACGGTAGGGTTTTCTAAGTTTCACTCTTTTCGTAGTTACTGCGATTAGCCTTTGTAGGGCAGTGTAGTCTTCCAACTTTGAGCAGCATTTGGTCTGACTGAATTCAAGCCAAGGCCAGCTAGAGCTTCTGCTAAACACACAGAACCCAGCAGTTCAGGTGATTTGGAAAGACAATGTTTGACCAAACAATTTGCATTGGAAGTGCTGCTCTAAAACCCTAGGCCTTTATGGTGTATTTAAAGCGAGATTATAGGCCATATATAGTGTCACAGCAAGCTGCAGCTTTATGAAGTCCAACACCTGTGAACCATAGCAGCCGTAGTGGAACACTGATGTCCATGTTTGGTCAGCAAAAAGGAGAAATGTATACTGCCCATTGGTCACATCAGGGAAGGAGGGAAATGGGGACCTGACTGCCTCAAACACAAACATGGCTCTGGGTCTATGTCATATGTTGGAATCTGTCAGCATAAAGTGGCAAGATTATGCCTACTTTTAATACTCTCCAGTGACACCACAGCCTAAGAGGAATAAAGATATAGAGAGAAAAGAGACAGCAGAGTAGCAACAAGGGCCAATCTCACCTTAACCTATGAGCCCCAGTCTCTCTCACAGGCGTTTGCATGACATCATTAAGAGGGTGCGAGATAAGACTGGAGACGAAAACTCATTTACATGGTGTTTCACAAAGGTTATCTGCTGTCGGTTCCAGGCGTAATCCTTTCAGTTCAAGTCCAATCATTGGCCTGCCATTGATAGCACATCACGTGGTCGGACAGCGTAAGGAATATAGAAGTGCTTCAAATAACAACAACGATAATAGGTACACATAGCATCCACTACCACTTATATTAAAACATACTGATGCTGGGGTCTGCGTGGCTTAGTGGGCCAAATCGCAGCATTCCAGGACAGTCTACTTCAAGAAAGTCAGTGGTTCGAACCTGACTTTGGGTTCTCTGATTTTCCCCGGATTTCCTGCAAAAGGCAGCACAAATTGGCCTAGCGCTGCCAAGGATTTGGGTTAGTTGAGTCAGATTATCTATCCTGCCACGTCATTCTCCAGGAAATTCTTGTGTCCAGATTGGACGCCTGTAAATTTAATCACAGAAGTAGAGTCGGTGAACGTAATCATCCCATGCATGATCGGACTTCCGTGTTGGATTCGAACTGTGAAAAGAATTGGTGGCATATGGTTGGATGAACCATGTGCACACCCCTCGCCATCCTACAGATCTGTACAAGGATTTGTGGAGCTGCTGACAAGGCAGGATTAGATAGGGAATTGGGAAGGGAGGAAAAATGGGGGAAAAAATATACATAAGAGCCCGACCGATAAAATATTTTTTAGGCCGATACCGATACAAATATTTGGTGATTTAAAAATGAGATATTCCAATATATTGGCCAATATACGTTTAAAAAAATCCTGAAACGAGTAACAAAACAAACAGATTTCTCTAAAATTAGTTCTTTGTATTTATTTATGATTCCTCACCAGTGTTGGGGAACGTTACTTTAAAAAGTAACTAGTTACTTCTCCAAAATGTAACTATGTTACTTTCAATAAAAAGTAATGCAGAAGGTAACTATGTTATGTTACTTCATTACTCTTTATTGAAAGTAACTAATTAAACTACTTTAAGTTACTTTAAAAAATGCTTTTTACATATGCGTTTTGGAGTGTCTAGGTTTAGTATCATACAATACTCATTGGACAAAAAAGTTTAAATTTATTAACCTTCCCAAATATTTAAACGATTTGAATCAATTTTAATGGTAAAGAAAGAATCACTAATCACGAACCACTCCTGATTACTTGTATTGGCATTATTTTATCAGCGGAACTTTTATCTTTCCAACCATATTGGTACCATGTTGGTATTGTGCAGGATGATGTCATACATCATTAAAGCGTTGCTATTTTGTCATTTTCGCGTCCTACTTCCTGTCTGTATTGTGTTTAGTAAAAAAGGCAAAAGTAAAAAAAACATGACCGAATTCGAGGCGCAATAGCTCTGGCTCTGATAAACTCACATGGATGAGCCAATGCTCATTCTTTTCGGCTAATCCAACGTTACCAAGCTGTAGTAAAAACACCTTGCGGGCCAGATCAAAGGACCCGGCGGCCGCATCTGGCACGCGGGCCGTAGTTTGCCCACCTCTGGTCTAAAGGGTACAGTTTTGATCTGTTGGGTGGCAGAATTAAGCATTCTGAATGTGTGTTTACTGGCACAAATACACACGTTCCGAGTGCATGTCACTTAAATCCTTAACTAGAAAACTTCCATAAAGTGCGTTCTCATCGCCTGTTAGAGCACATTGGACATTTTCTGTAACTTTATGCACGTTTTCAAGGCGTGTTTATTTTAATAACCAGGGAAAATATAACTTGAAAATAACATACCTCCACTCATTGTAGACACCATAGAGAAAAAAACAATTTCGGTCCAAAACATTTGAGTGAAACGAACGATGACAAGCTTTCCATTATATTCCCACTCAACAGGTGCTTGCACGTGACGCACAGCTCACTGGACACATTTATTTATCCTTCCTGCTTTTTGATAGTTTTGAAGAAATGTCAATATTTCCAGCTATTTAAATGTAGACTATGAATTCTTCCATTTTGCTAACCTCCAATCGGCGCATTACAATTTTAAGTGGAAGGTCTCTCTTTTTTTTGATTGGCGTGGAGTTGCCAACAGATAATAAACAGAGATGGGTAGAGTAGCCAAAATCTGTACTCAAGTAAAAGTACAAGTACTTATGGAAATATTTACTCAAGTAAAAGTAAAAAGTAGCAACTGTAAAAGTTACTTGAGTAAGAGTAAGAAAGTATTAGATGAAAAACCTACTCAAGTAGTTAGTTACTAGTTACTTTTGATCTGATTGATAAGAAGCAAAAACCACGAATTTCAGACTACTTGGAGAGCTTTCACATAACTCTCTTTGAAAGTTTCATTGTTCTGCTTACAATCTTTGCTTTCAGGTCATTTGAGAGTTGTTGTGAGGCCCCCATGTTGCCACTCTTCAGAGAGTTAGAGAACAATTTGCAATTGGCCACCTTAAATGATTGGATGCACCCAAATTTATGCACCTGTATATTTTAGTTTTGATTCATATTGCACATTTTCTGTTAATCCAATGAACCTCATTTCACTACCAAAACATGTCTGTGTCCTTCAGTTATTTGATAGATCAAAATGAAATTGCTGATCCAAACACCCAATTATTTACAAATGAAAATCATGGAAATTGTCAGGGGTGCCTAAAATCTTGCATACGACTGATTAGATAATGAATGGTGTGCTGGACTCTTCCTTTAAAAAAATACTTTGTTCCAATATTTTTAAGTATATGCATTCTTTAGGTAAGAATAAAATACAATCCCATTTTTGTTTGTATGTATTTTCTACACTTTAGTGAGGTGTCTGTCCAGATTTGTGTATAAATGCAAGACGTCACATTAGGCTATTCAATTTGTATAGGTTTTCTGAAAAAAGGATTTGAAAATATACATTTGTTTGTGAACATGTGTTTCACAAGATTTGTCATTGTTTGCACAAAAGCGCATATGAGGAAAAACACTCGGACAGTGTGTGAAATAATATTATAATAAGGGAAAAGTGCCCAAAGTTACTAAATGACTGTTAATAGTGTTCAAATATAGGCATCATTGTGACACTTACCACTACATGTTTTCTTGTATGTTGAGATGTCAGTTCGTTTTGGTGCACACAGCATGCATCATAATTATGAACTATTCTTTTTGATTTCTTGGAATGAAAACACAGACGAAACTTGAGGCCACGGGTGATCTACCTCCGATAGCTTGCAGCCTCGCACACATCTTCCTCTGCTTTGGCCACCATCTTCCAACTAAATGTGCGCTAAATATAAGCAGGTGATTGATGCGTAGCCACCTCTCACGAAGCAGCCTCTCCAATGTTTTGCGAGGCTTGCGAACAAGTCATATTAACTTACTATTACGATTTGACAGACTTTATGAAACTTAAAGTCATTTGAACAAAAACAACAAAAATAATCTAAGTTACCAGTATTAATAGACTTAATAGCTTCATAAATATAACTTTGAACAAGACTGGAAAAAATATTCTGTGAAGTTCTATAAGTTCTGATAAATAACAACAACAGTGTTCTGAATCAGTTAGTCCTCAATAGCCACAGTTCAGCAGAGGTAGTTTAAAAAATATATTTTTTCAATATTAATTTATCGGCTATTATAATTGCCGACACCGATAGTTTGGAAAATGCCTAATATCGGCCAATAATTTCGGCCTGCCGAATACATCGGTCGGTTCTAAAACACATTGTTGCTAAATCCACTGCAACATTTGCTGCTAAACTACATCAATTAGCAGATGTAGGGCCCTATAAAATAATAAAAATAAAATACAGAAGAGACATAGCTCATAGCATAAACCTTTAGCAATAGAAGTATTTCATCAGAAAAATCAACTTAAATATAACAGCCCACCTAATCATATGCTTTGAGATAAGTAAGTGATACATAATGAACCAAATGTTGTCTTTTGGGTAAAGTTAGAATGGAGGAAGTAGAGTTGTTTAATCAAGCACATAACAGTGTTTGGGTGATATAATGAAGCGTGTTAGCACCTGAAATGTAGCCTCCTCCGAGATACACAGACTGCATACAGAATGCAATATACTGTTCTTCAAAATTTGCGGTACATTTAGTGAGCATCTTACCATGAGTGTATATTTTTTTATACATTTTCATCCTGGTCCACCATGGGAATTAAACCACAGTTAGCAATGGCATTGCGAGACCAGGTTTTGAATCCTACTGAGGAATTAGTCAAGGGTTCCTACAGAACTGTCGGGATTTGGGGAGGATAATCATCAAATTTACATTTTACATTTTAGTCATTTAGCAGACACTCTTATCCAGAACGACTTACAGTAAGTACAGGGACATTGCCCCGGAGCAACTTAGGGTGAATTGCCTTGCCCAAGGATACCTTACAACTACTAGTCTGACTCCTTACCCACTGAGCCATCTGCGCCCAATCAAATAGCTGCCTTAAAGCTCTATTGCCCTCATACTCAACTCTGGACCTCGAAGCCAGATCCACTCCACTTTTTCATTGCAACCCTCTAATCTGGGACTTATTTAGACCTGGGACACCAGGTGAGTCCAATTAATGTTGAGGTAGAACAGAAAACCAGCAGGATCCAAACCCCATAGGGTTAGAGTTGAATACACCTGCTCTAGTGGATCTCTACAGCAGCTTCAACTTCTTTGACCGAAAGGAGAATCCGTTTCCTCTGGCATGTAAGAATTCCGATACAGACTTCCTGGTTAAGTGAGCAGTGTGATAAGAAACAGAATTGGATGTGATTTGGGGGATCTATCTCAACATCAAATTTCCCATCTGTTGGAAGTTTCTGTAATAAGACAGAGCCAAATTGCATATCATGATAAAGTAAAATTAGTGAGCTACACGAGATCATGTAGACTACAAGAATGGCAATGTGATTACATTAAGGTGTACATTACACAGGGCAGTGAATAATGTAATTTACCCGAGTGGACAATTTTATACTTCATTCCATGTTTTAGCTAGGTGGTTAGCAGGATTATGTTACTTACGTTAGCTGGAAACACTGTTTACAATTGTCTAAAAAGACCCCCAAAAGTGACCACCTAATGTGGTTCAAACATATTTGTGATAATTAATTATAAAATATTTGTTTTTTAAATAAACAAAAAAGTCTCAATAAATATTAGAGTAATACAGTAATTGAATAAATGTGAATTACTAAGTGTTTATCCAAAGTGAGTTGTTTAGAAAAACATACTATGGTTGGTCAAACCCAATGACAATCAAACCCACTATCAACAATGTCATACATTAAACCTCATTGTACATACAGTATGTGGCTTCTTTTTGAGTATCAGAATATTTTCTATATTCTATGTATCACTTATCCTTTTGCACTGTCATACTTTTTCTTGTCTAGGTCACCATTGTCAATGAGAATCAGTTTTCAATCAGCTTACCTTGTTTAATATAGAAGAAATATATATTATTTTTGTAACCGCATCTTAACATGATTTATCATGCCTTTATTTAAAGCATATACAAACTGAAAATAATTTGAAGCTCAACCTGTAAATGCAATAAAATATTTAACCACAATATTCCTAACCTTATAATAATTGAAAAAGTAATAATACCCAGATGCAATTAAACAATACAGGTAGAATACTAGACATTGAATAAGTAACATACAACACCCTAAATTCACCTGTTATTTGAACAAATAACCACTTTTGTGTCAAAGCTTTTAGTGAGGGTTAAATTCATTCCTGAGTTGAACAGTTTCTAATTGAAATAGGCTCTTGTTCGAAAGAGCAAGCTTTTTTGACTCATATTCTACTATTCTTGGAACCAGTGGAATGTCTACCCTCGTTTCAAAGATGTGAACCAAGTCCAGCCTATCATTAGAGCTATATGATATGAGCTGACCTGAGACGGCCTGGCAAACCATGCTAAACTTCATGAACTATAAGCCTACACATGTAAAAAAAAACATGCCACTAAACCCTTCATTATTGTCAAGGAAATTCTGAGGACGGTGAATAAGGGAACTAAATTAAATTGTTACACAATTTGGTGCATGTTCATATGAGTCGATTAACATAATAAACATGATCCTTTGTCCGAGCTGCACAGTATCACAAAACCAGATTATATGATTAGTAGATATTTAGTACACCAAATGGTCAACTGACAAGAATGGTGATGAAGGTTTATGGGATTCTTGATAAACACTAACAATTAATAAAAAGTACTACCTTAGCTCACTCAATCATCCGACACGCAAATGCACTGAATTTTACGATTTATTTGTGGCAAAACAGGCAGGAATTTCCTACCTAATACAAATACCTGCTCCACATTTCTCTTAAATGTTACATGTACTTTCGATCTGCCAGATCCCCTTTCATACCAATGTGCCATGGAGAGCAGTTACCCAGGCAATGCTGATGGAAATTCAGGGATTATTTTACATGCCGTGAAGGAGATGTGAAAAGACATGTGGGGAGAAGCGACTGATTTAGCAATAACACCGAAATTTGAGACAAGAGCTAAAATATTGTTGTATTAATTACCAAGACAGCGGCTGGTATTACTGCTGGCCCGGCCTCGTGTGTGTTAGCAAAGAAAAAAGCTATCAAATAAATGAAGGAAAGGCCTGGAAGAGAGGTGTCCTGGGCCCGTGGCCAGGTTGGAACCAAGAATGCCAGAAGTTGTACATGACACCAAGTTGTCATCTGGAGTGTAGTGGTTGCACTCATGATATCGTATCTGACATCTAAACTGACACCAGGCAAGATTTTGGGAATAGATCTTGATCAGTAAACACTACTGTTAAGGGAAAAAGAGCTGAGTGCCTCAGGGTTTCCTCAAAGTCTTCATTAATTTTCATTCTTCTTTCCTACTCACTTATCTTTTATTCTCCAACATTCTTCTTTTCATTTTCTGTTTTACTTTGATTGTGTCATGGCACTGTCATCACACAAGCACAGATGCACTTTTTCCCTACTAGCATTCTCTTAAAACAGTTTGACATATGAGACTTAAACTAAATAATTAAACTAAAATGTAACATGATTAAATATTTGATAAATAATTATGACTAGTTTCTCGTCTCAGTTGAATTGTTTCAAATTGGTTTGAATTTAATTAAACTTTTCAATTTCAATCAAATGTAAACACTATTTCCTGGGGGGCGTGGTCAATTCAAATAAAATTCTAATTCATTGTTTGAATTCAATTCATAATGTCCAATTGACTCCAACCTTTCTCTCTGCTGTTAATATCAGTGTAGTGTCTAAATTTAATAAGGACTAGTTAAGCAGTATTAGCTGCATAGATACCGGAAAATAATTTGCTTTCCCCCACATGCTGACCTCTTGCATTACCCTGGATGAAAGTTAATGGGACAAAATTTATCTCCAAATAATGCAATTAAACTACATATTTAAAACATTTCCTTCGAGAGGTTGTTCAATTCCTTAAGACTCTTAAAATCTAAGTTTCAGTTTACAAAAATGTATGTAAACGCAGAGTGTAACATTTTTTTAGGCAATTAATAGTAATACAGGTAGAAAGTAATAAAGTTTGTTCTTTTTTTCCTTTTTTTAATCATTGATATAAAAAAATGAATGTGAAATTCCCACTGGACATTTCAGTTAATTTGCAGTATATTAGGACTGAAACAATACAGAAAAGTCAGCTTTGAACCTACTCTGTCTCTTGTTTCCCTTTTCTTGATTTATGATTATTGTACAGAGGAACCATCTACCACAGATGTCCTTTTTCTCACTTTATGATAGTTTAGATATCACTGAGATGTTGACAGTCAATAGAACATGACACATCATTCAAAAGCATGAATCACATACCTTACTTAACGACTCCGATCTTCTCTTTCCCGTTGTGTGCAGGAGAGGCAACCGCTCTGCAAGACTACGCAGCCAACACCATGAACGAGTTCCTGGGTATGTTTGGCTATGATGACCAGCAGGTGAGGGATGAGCTGGCCAAGAAGATCAGCTTCGGGAAGTTAAAATCTGCTACCTCAGGCTCCGACCTGTCCTCCCTGAGCAGTGAGGAGGCCACACGTCGAGCCCGATTTTCCAAGTATGAGGAGTACATCCGCAAGCTAAAGGCTGGCGAGACCCTGCCTTGGCCCATCCACCCAAACCCCAAACCAGAAGAGCTCAATTCTAAGCTGGCCCAGGAAAAGAATGCCATGCTCCAAGCCCAGGTGGCTGCCTCTGGGGGTTGTCATTCCGGAGCTGAGGGCACAAACTACCCGTCCAGCCAGGACCACAAGCAGGGGCACGGACAAGGACACAACACTGCGCCCACCCCCACCTCCCACCTCCAGAATCTGGCCTCCCGTGCCTCAAAGTATGACTTCTTCATCCAGAAGCTAAAGATGGGCGAAAGCCTGCGAAGCCAGCAAAATGGCAATGCCTACAAGAGGCCTTCCAAGTATGATCTGGAGAACGTGAAGTACCTCCACCTCTTCAAGCCCGGTGAGGGGAACCCAGATATGGGGGGCGCCATTGCCTACAAGACAGGGAAGGTTGGCCGTCCATCCAAATACGACATCAAGAACATCCAGAAGCTCATGCCAGGGAGGACGGAGCCCTCTATAATGCCCAGCATTCTGTCCGTCACACCAGGGAATCCAGGAACACAAGGGGCCCCCACATCTGCCTCCTCTGCCGGGGCTACAGGCCCATCCGTGCACACCATAGATCAGACGGGCCAGATGGGTTTCAACACCGCTGACTACATGAAGTCCAGCTTCTCCAAGACTGACTCCATCACCACGGGCACTGTGTCGTCAGTCAAGTAAGAACCTGTGTAGAGTACAGAAATTAACCTCTGGGTGAAAGGCACCTATAGATGTAGTGGAAGCTTCTCACCCAAGGGTATTGTGTGTGATGTGTCGGGATTTATATTTGGCTAGTCATATATTTTCTTGAATTAATTATGAAATGGGGACATGACATAAAATAGTACAAATTGGGCACTTGTGACAAAAATTGCATTCTGTCGCCAAATTTGTTTGCGATAAAATATTCTTACATAAACTTTCCTGAATTATTTAACCAAATTGCCCAACAATTGTATCCCCCCGTTTTTATTCAGCTTGTGTTTTGAAAAGTTTCCAAGTGGTATGTTTTTTAATCCTAAATTTTGTCTCTGTGGGACACTGGGAGATAATGGGCATTTCACATGCACTTAACTGCCACTGTGAGCCAGTTAGCCTAAAGCAAAGGTAATTGCCACCTCCACAACAGCCGATGCGAATGTAGTGTGAAATAGCGCATTGGCGCCAATAGATCCATGACGTGATGAGTAGCGAAGGCCCATGAAGTGTTTATTCTCTGCGGAGACTGATTTAGCACAGTCATCGCAAAGTGACTGACTTCCTCCTTCAGTCGAGGTGGAACAACTCTCCCTTTAATTACTATTGAGCTGTGACTAGCCTCCTGGAGAGTCACACAGGCTGAAAGCTAACTCTTCAAGCCAGAGTACACTCTGATGCAAGCAAATAATTGGGTTGGATAGCTAGCCCCTTTTATTGATAGACAACAAGTGTTCACTGTTATATGTGCAATTGGCAGGTCATAAACCCAGTGTATTGATGCAATTACTCTTCATAACATATGTACTCAAACCTAACCTAAACCTTGAAACACCTATCCGAGGATTAAAAGCAATGGGTTGATTGCAAAGAACATTTAACACCTTCCTACAGATTACACCATTGGGTTTCTCAAAAGAATACTACCTGGAGATTACATGTACATTACATGTCGAAACAAACTTGATTGGAACCAAAATCTCACAATTTTAGACAGCTGAATCCATGTTTTCTACACCAACCACCAAAGAAAATATCAAGCAGCAGTTCTGGAAAACGTAAGGTTGGTGAATAAATAAAAAACACAGCTGTTAGAGTATGAGAAAAGAACATAAAAGTAGTCAGCCTAGTCAACCAATAAAATCTGTTGAACATAGTTCACTGCAATTGGCCCAATGTAATTCTGCTGATTGGGTAGAACCAATAAGAGCTGAATCTTAAGTCTCAGTAGCTGAACCCTGTTCATTCTTTCTGTTTGTAGTCAGGACATAACCTTGATGAGAGAATATGACAACAGCCTTTGGAGGCAGGGTCCACAGGGACTTTTAGAAAAGTCCCATTATTATTATTCCCATTATCTAGATTTGCATATGAGCACTTTCCAAAAATGCCCCATGAAAGATTAATGTATTTCCTGCATGTAGCCTTTCATTGTTGTGAGGCCATGCATCAAAGTGTGTTTATACCTTCCTGAATCAAACATGTGCAAAAACTGCCATTGCGTCGAAAATCTGTATTGATAGCCTGAAGTTGGAAATGGTTTGTAAGAAAATATTGTGTCAGTTGTTTTTATTAACAACACACCCGTTCCCCATTAATCGTGTCTCTTTTGTGTTTGATTGCATTAGGAATGGCCTACCGCCAGAGAAACCTGTCACAGAGGACATCAACCTGTACCAGAAATATATCGCTAGGTACGCAAATTTTCTCTTCTGTGAAGCAAATGTTGTCCCAGACATTGAAAGTTACCTGTATTATTAACTGATGGTGTATTTTACACAGTGATGAAACTAGACGTGGAGTGGTAGGGGGAAGTGATGTGCTGCAATGTGAGGGAACTGGTAAGAGGCTGAGTTAATGGGCTGAGAGGAAGAGGAAGTGGAATTCTATTAGGAGGAAAGAGGCTTGATATGAGTTCTATGGTGGTTAGATACGCTAACAACATAGTGATAGAATGAAGTTACTATACTGGAACACTTTGCATGTCAATCTTGAGTAGTTTAACTTTACATCTATGAATGCTGTCAGGAATGTAGTGTAAGACTGTTACATACATCAATACATAGTCTCTGAATTATCCTGTTTATCACTGAAAGCAAGGCGACCAACCGATTTAAAAGGAAGGCCACTCTTACAACGCAGGGGCAAGACACTGCAATGGAATGTCACATTTTAACACATACAGTGTACCATTCTCCAGTCATTTTGAAACCCTGACTAGAAAGGTGATTATCACTTGTTTATTTGGTTGCATTAAAAAGAAAGCAAAATGACTTTTTCAAAAGCCAAAATTGGCTTTGGCGTTAATGATTAATTCTACAAGCCGTAACATGAAGGGCACAAATCAAAAGCCCTGGTACTGACAGGCACACACTTTCATTGTGAACACACACACACACACACTGACACACACATAGACACACAAAACCTTCCTTGGACTGATTACATTTTTCAAGAAGATTTAATTAAGGAATTTTTAATGAGGCTTCTGCTGGCAGTGCCAAGAACTGTTTTGATATTTGCGCTGCATAATGCATAAAATTTGTCTAAACATCTCGGCAGTTGATGTGCGGGAAGGCTGCAGATAAGCCCAGATACAGTTTCAATTTCCGTGTTGGGAGAGAGAGAGAGAGAGAGAGAGAGAGAGAGAGAGAGAGAGAGAGAGAGAGAGAGAGAGAGAGAGAGAGAGGGAGGATGAGAGGAAAATATACAGAAAAAGAGGATTCATAAAAATGTAGACTGGGTACATCTGGGGTGCTGGGGCGGGGGGTGGAGTTCATCTCTGGAGCCACAACTAATAAGCGTACTCTTATGCTAAAAACCCAGCTTTGTAAACATTGTCGACTCCCACCTTCTTTGGCGTTTAATCCCATTTTTCCCTCTTTAAATGCTTTCATGTACACACTGTTGCTGCTGCACTTTGATCTGCGTTGTCTTTATTGTAACGGGAGATGCACCACAATCTTTGCATCGTGGCGATATTAATATTTAATCTGCAGCTGAATAGCAGCGGCCCATTAGGCCCCCTGACGTGGCAAGTGGGAATTGTCCAGAGGCAAAGTGATACAGCTGGGCAATGAGCAAGAGGGTTGCCTGTGGATGAGTGTGTATGTGTGTATGTGTGCGTGTGTGTAAGAACATGTGCATACATACACAGGGCATAGGGAATAGGGCTGAGAAAATTCTCTGATGGTTGGTTGGTGTGTGTATGTGAGCGTGTGCGCGGGCGTGTGTGTAATGTACTGTACTGTTAGCTCCGTTTCTGTTTTTTTTTTCTAAAGAAGCCGTCAAACGTTCCCGACGCCCCCACCACCACCACCTCCACCACCACCACCATACCCCGAGCCCCCCAACACACCACCAACTTTTAAAAGGTAGTGGATTTGCCGTTCAATTAGCTTAATGAAGTCCACAAAGTGATCTGTAAATGCAGCCCTGGGATAATCCTCCAGGCTATAGGCAAAAAAGAAACTGAGAGAGAAAGGAATACGAGTGAGAGAATGAGTGAGTGAGGGTGAGGGGGAAAATAAAGACTACTTATCCTCGTTTTTCTCCTCTGCGCTTCAAGCAGATGGGGCACTTGGCAGCAGCCACGCAAATGTTTATTTGTGTGTTTTCTTTCGTAATTTGAGGTTTTTAACAGTCATCATCGTCTGGGTTATAATCAGGGCTGTAAACACGCAGGGAAATGGGGCCCGCTTTTTTAACTGGGGATGTTTTTACGGAGGCAGACTCTTCCAGCTTAAATACACTAAAGGCTCAAAGCAGAACCTAACCTTCCCCTGATTAAAGTAAGCGCGGTTAACCTGAGAAAGCTCCACAACATTGATTTGGCAAGGTCTAAAAGTGTGGGCAAATGAGGGAATCATGTGTGAGGTTTACAGTTTAATAAGTGTCTGTGTACCGGCTGCTTTTGAAATAAATTGAGCTAATTTGAGTCAAAATTGGTGTGACAGGCGAGTCAATTGTGGCAATGTGCGGAAAGCAGACGTATTTGCGTCATGAGATGAGTTGTTGTGTAGGTATGGTTTTGAGAGAGATCTCTGTGAGTGTCTCATTCCGTTTTTGTTGGGATAAAGATTTTTTTATCTTAAAGGGAGCATCTGATTTAGGTTAAGGTTTGAGAGTAAAATCAGGTGTTTCCCCATCATGAAGGTGATACTTCTGTCATCTTGCTCACTTATCTGCAAAAAATGAAGGGATACACCCCAGACAACTGCGGGGTTGGGAGTGCATATCTAGACAATACTATTGTTTCAAAATAGCATGTAGAACTTTATAAGACAGTAACATCATTTTCCTGTCCATTTCCATGATGATCACTTCCTCATTGCCAGTGTGCTAAAAGTACCATTGGAATGTCCGCACATTTTACAGGGTATCTTTATTAGCCGTTAACAAAGTGAGTTTTTGTGATGTTCATGTGATATCCCTTGATGTGACACTGTTCCCTCTGGTTTTGTTGCCTCCAGATTCTCGGGAAGCCAGCACTGCGGACACATGCATTGTGCCTACCAGTACAGAGAGCATTACCACTGTATGGACCCAGAGTGCAACTACCAGGTGAGCAGCCGTGTGCTAGTAATTATGTTACAATGCACCTCACATACACATCCTCTGATAGATGTTCCCAATCACAATGACAAGTCCCGACTACCTATAAGAGGGATTTAGAAAGTTTGTTCTTAATTGAACACCCACCCTCTATGTGGCCTAGTCAGACATGCTTGCCTTGTTTCCCTATCTCCCAAAAATTGAAGGCTTCCCTCCCTTTTAGACTGGGCCTTGTCTCGTGTCACCATGACAAACCAGATAACAGTGGTGAGGGTAATGCTGTAATCTTAACAGCCGTGCTTCAGTGCCTGTGAGCGTACTTCACTGTGGTACCCCTAAGCTAGCAAGAACACGTAGAGCCACTACCGCTGAATGGGATTCAAAGACGTCGCTATAACTCAGTGACCTGTTCACAAATATAGTCTTCTGTGTGTTCCTGACCTCTTGAAGGGTAGAATTAGGGTTCTAGGATATATCGAGATTAATAATATGTCATCACTTCATCTTTGCTCATGCTGAACAAAGGCTTGTGCAGATTAAACATTGACGTGTGTCCACAGAACAGGTTATGACTGCTGGCACTTGTCCAATTCACAGCAAAGGCTTTTTTCTTTTACTAAGCGGATTCTGTGCACAGTTGGTCTCTGACAATTGGCCTTTTATCCTGGGTTAATTGTAAATATGCTTGAAATATGGTTTCTTTTCTGTTGTTTTTTTTTCTTTGACATCTGCCGTTGCTCTAGGCCTGTTTTTAATCCCCTTTCACGTTATTAATCTTGTCCTGGTCCCAAGAGTTGTCATGTACAGCACAGGGAGGGAGGAAAGAAGTGTTAAGCAGATCAGAATGCAGGTCTGTGTGTTTGCCTTAACATACGCTCTAAAAGAGTTGGGCAAACAGAAGCAGATTTGTACAACTCGAGCTGTTGTGTTTTTCTACCTTTCTGCCTGCTTTTTTCAAATTGAGTCATCTGTGGATCTAATCACATACCATCAAGACTTTCATTATTTTCAAATCGCCTACTATTATTGTCAGACAGGGTGAATAGCTGACTGAATATAATAGAGAAAAACTTTTTTTAGTTTGGGTTATCAAGTCCCATTCTTTCCCTGAAAATCGATCACATTATTGTGTCCAGCAAACAAGGATAAGCTAAATATGAGTAGCTCCTTTGGTAGTGATAACTCGTGAAATGTTACATGACACCCGCTTGGAATATTATCCTGCTGCCAGCCTCAGTGGCATTCTCCTTTCATGGACCTCTGGGTGAGTTACCAGACTAGTGGGAATCCTAAAATACATGTAAAGTCAAGTGGCATTCAGCTCCATGACTAATTGAAATGGATAGTCTGCTATCACCAGGACTAACTGAAAAGGATGGTGTGCTATCACTAGGACTAACTGAAAAGGATAGTGTGCTATCACTAAGACTAACTGAAAAAGATGGTGTGCTATCACTAGGACTAACTGAAAAGGATAGTGTGCTATCACTAAGACTAACTGAAAAGGATGGTGTGCTATCACTAGGACTAACTGAAAAGGATAGTGTGCTATCACTAAGACTAACTGAAAAGGATGGTGTGCTATCACTAGGACTAACTGAAAAGGATAGTGTGCTATCACTAGGAGTAACTGAAAACGATAGTCTGCTATCACTAGGAGTAACTGAAAATGATAGTCTGGTATCACCAGGCGTATTTTGGCTTCTGGGATGGATCCAACCCAGCAGGATGCCAACTGCTCAACTTCTCATCTCAAAGTCCTGATATGACACAAAATGTATCCATCCCCAGATATATTAATATTTATCATGGATAATCTACAGTATACTTCAGTTATTATTAAGATATGCTCAGATTGAATTATAGGTTACCACAATAAATATTATAAGCTATAGGGCAACAGAGAGAAAGATTTCAGGGGTGGTAATTAGGTGTATACTAAGGAATGGTATAACAAGCTAGTTTCCTAAATCTTTTATTTGGGCCTTGATGGAACACATGCTTGACACACCGGCAACTACCATACTTTGTAGAAGCAATTACATGTGTTTTAAGAATTATTTTATTCCCCCCCCCCGATCTATCGCTCTACTGTACATAAATATTGATGTAAGTATCTCCAGAGTCATTGATTCATGATTCTCTAGTTACAGTTCCTGTAACATCAGCTTAAGCCCAATCGTGGCAGATTTGGTTGCTTTAGGTCTCTCTGGAGTCACTTTTCTATTTTCTTCCCTGATCCTCATTGTAGAAGTCTTTTTAATTTTGAGGGGGTATATTAGAATATTCCCCCCTTATTACAGCCAAAGCCTTCACCAAAACCATGCTGTTAATGCTTTAATTAAAAAATTGAATCATATCTCGGCAAGGGAATTAAAAGGGAAACTGTTTTTGGTTGACTCGTTTGTTTGTTTGTTTGTTTGTTTGTTTGTTTGTTGCACGTCTGAAAAACCATCTGCACGGAACATAATTTGCAAAAGCAAGGAACATCGGAACTGTGATCTTGCATGTCAAGTGAATCGTCTTAATTAAAAAACAGGGGGAATACAAAATAATAAAGATACAGGAGAATACTCACACTCCAAAATTCCCACTTCTAAAATGTACATATTGTTTTGCTAACTATCAGTGCAACATACTTTACATAGTTCTGGGCAGTTACAGTTTAATATGAATTAAATCTGGCAGTGTTATCCTTAATGATAGTGTTGTCCTTAATGGAGCTACTTGTAGAATTTTAATGAATTGCAGCAACACATTTGCATTCAAAGCAACTCTCACTTTAACCTGACAACTCAAACTGAAATCTTTTTAAACCACTACTGCTCACCTTCCCACAATCCCCAGTGCATTTCTCTACATGCAAGGCCTTTTTAAAAATGATTGTGGGCAGAAATTGTCCTGATGAAATTTGCTGTAAATGAATACCCCACCAGCCAGAGCCTTTGAGGGTTGAGTTTAAACTGAAAAAAGGCACAATCTTTGAAAAGAAATGCAACCATGACACCGACCCCTTATTACTTTGATTATTTAGCTAGCTTAAAATATGAATTTATTATGAAATGAACATAGGAGGCTGTTAAATTTTACTTCAGTTGTAATATGCTCTCTTTCTCTATGATTCTGTTAGGCTTCATCAGCAAATTTTGTATTATTTGGTTAACATGTTTTGTGTGTTAAAAATAGTAGATTGAAAGAAATTGTAGCTTACCATTACTATAGCCTATACAACTCAACTCCATACCATGTATCCTACCTGGCTAAAGATGTCATCCATTGGAGGACCAAGGCAGGTGATGGTCACTTGAAGTTCTCACTTAGTGCTCTATACTATCCTAAAGACAAGCAAGAAGTGTGCAAATTAATAAACTATTGTGATAAATACAAAAACAATACTATACCACTAGCCTATCTGATGTCCTCTAAAGTTCCTATGTTGGCTGACATTATTTAGAATTAGAATTAATACTATGATGCGGTTAACAGAACGGCTAGCTAATGTAGCAAGGTTGTTTTGTTCACCATATAGTTCATCATAATCTAACATATTAGTCAATTAACACAAATCTATTACATCAATCGTTAACAACAAAAATTTGTTGTGTAAACATACAGTGCATTGTCAATAAACAACACTGTTCATATAATAGGCACTATTCATTATATTTGTCTGGCTGTGAGCACTGAGCAGCTAGCATGTGACTGGCTTTGGCTAAAGCTAAATTATGGTAAATTGGCTAGTTAGCACGTAGACTATACCTGTACGGATGGTTCCCTATCGGGTCCCTGATATGCCGTGGAACTCCTTCCAGGGGAGGTTATTGACCGAGTCTGGGTACTCAGTCTCAGTCTGTTTACTGACATCATGCGCGAGACTATGTGAGTGGACTGGAAAAAAATAGTTGGCTTGGCTCAAAAAACGAAAGGGTGGATGATGAGGGTTTTGCGATAAAGTGAGCGCGCTGCGCGAACTGGGATTAAGTAGGATTTAAAACCTTGACTTGATGGGTTTAGAGATAAAATGACAAAAACACCACAGAAAAGAACACTTTGAACTGCAGAGGCAAAAGGGTAATGTGCTTGTGTAAACGTTGAGCTCTTTCTGTGCACGTGGCTGCCACCACCACCAGCCAAACAGATCGGTTTCTGGGAACCATCAGATGGAGTTAGATTAGTTTGAGATCTAAAGTCGTCTTGGAGTATTCAAATCAAGACCAATTGTGGAAAGAGATCTTATGGGGTAGCATTTGGTCAATGCATATATTATATACACAGACATATTCAGAAATTATAATCCCCCCAAAATGTTAATTTAGCTCTTTTTCCGACACACATCCTATCCCATACTGTATATCAGTTGGCACTTTTTTTTGCAGCGGATTCCAGAGCGATGAAGTAACTTGTTGCACATTTTTTGTTGACAATGTAAATTAACACCTACCTGTTGATGTGCGTTTTGTTTCTTGGCAGAGGTTTACCAGCAAGCAAGATGTGATCAGGCACTACAATATGCACAAAAAGAGGGACAACTCGCTGCAGCATGGCTTCATGCGCTTCAGCCCGCTGGATGACTGTAGTGTCTACTACCATGGCTGCCACCTCAACGGAAAGAGCACCCACTACCACTGCATGCAGGTAAACAGAAATGTTGACTGTGCACACATTACACTCATACATACACACGGATACACACTGCAATTATATGGCTAAAATCACAGACACATACACCAGTTCTTATGGAATAGGGTGTTGCAGAGTCATGCATAATTAATTGATCCTGAGTTGCTGAGTCATACAAGATATTGTCGAACATAGGGTGCTTGTTGGAGAAATCTTCCAAGATTATCATATCACATTATAAAACTGTAACTAGCAGGGATACCGATGTACTGTATACAGATGCAGTGTCTGTCTTTTATTTAAAAGTAAAATTGTATTTCTCCAAATAATATCTTATAGGGAACATGTGGGAAGTCATGGAGGGTACAGAATAAACTAATCTTAGGGGAAAGTAGTGAAGAGCAGAGACATGGCCCCTATGCCAAGCGGAGGGAAAGCCAGGCCAATAAGGCAAGAGTAGATGTACACCAATGAGCTCTCAGAGGCTTGAGAGCTCTGTATTGGGACTGCATCTATAAAAGGGAATTATGCTTCTTCCACTTTTTCCATTAAGCCCATATTGCCATGAGCAGTTTTGATGCGTTTGACAAAAGGTGTCAAAGTAAATAAAATAAAAATGTAAGGGACGAACCATGATGTTGCAGGAGCACAGCGTCAGCGCTCTTCTCACTCTCCCCTACACTCTCCTCGCTCCTTAATTGGCATGGATAAAAATTCAGTTAGTTGTTTATATAAACTGAAAATTTTTCATCTTTTAGTACCAAGCGACCAGTTCAAGATTATTCCCTCCACCGGATTTGTTTAATTTTTTTCCACATCTGCTTATTTTCAAGGTGTCATCATACCGAGTGCTTTCTCACCGGCAGGCCAGCAGCCCAGGGCTTGGATGGCCTGAGATATATTATTTTTTAAACCCCCCTAACGGCGTAATTGTTATTAAGACGTTTCAGTCCTTGTTTTAACAGGCCTGAGAACCTGCAGATGTTGGCATCAGGCACCTTTGATTTAGTGGGGTAAAAACAGAGTGGCATTTTTTTCATTGTTTGACTCAATATGGAGAAGTTGCCCCTTTTGAGCCGGTTAAAAAGTGCCTGGGATGATATACAATTGCTGCTTTTAATTCAAACATTTGCTATTTTTTCCTCTGTGCCCCGAGGGCTCCTGAGTACCAGAACATTTTAAACTAAAGAAAGTGACAATCAACCTGCCCACCTCTAACCCCCCCGTGCCCCTCCTCCCCTTCAGTTGCTCGGCGACTTACAGTGATGTTGCGGTGACTGCACACTGTAACACTCTCAATATGAATCGCATCTGCTTAAAAGAAAGCCTTAAATGGAATGTCGTTTATAACCACACACAGCCCTAGTAGTTAGACCACAGACTTGCTCCAGGTATTGATGTTAACTTTACCTTGCAATGTTCCAAAAATGACAGGTTTGCCTTATTTCACTTCACATCATTTCTGCTAAGCTGTCTTGAGTTTTCAGAAACAAGTATCTGAGCATTTGAAAAAGGCATCTTTTTCACTATTTCTAGGTCAACAAATAGTAAAGTATTGTTTACCACATTAAACAAATTCTGAACTGAGCCATTTTTAGGTCTTGTAAAGCTTCTGCTCGGAAAATGTTTGACTTGTTATAAAGCTATTTTAACTAACAAAAAGAGTTTGCTGCAATTCTAGGTTGTCTCTCAATTAGTGCTAGACTGATTCATCGATTTCAATAACAGATAAAGTCATGGAAATGGAATGGATAGAAAGGCCATTCCAATTCAAGTCAATGTAGCAGAATGGTCAAAGCAGCAACCATTTTTATGTGTACCATTCCATTGCAAAGATCTAGCAGCCTACTACCGCATTAAACCCATTTACATGTTGTCACCGTGATAACTAACAACAATCGCCATTTTGTTGTGTACTAATCGAATGACCATGCCAAGCTGTTCAATGGCCTTTCTATCCATTCTATTTCTATGGATAAAGTATTCAGTTTCCCAAACCTGTTTTATAAAGAATACATTGATACATTGATAATTAATGACTGGTTTATTTGCCTTCTGCAGGTGGGCTGCAACAAGGTGTACACCAGCACCTCCGATGTCATGACTCATGAGAATTTCCATAAGAAGAACGCTCAGTTGATCAATGACGGCTTTCAGAGGTTTCGCGCCACAGAGGATTGTGGGACGGTGGAGTGCCAGTTCTACGGGCAGAAGACCACCCACTTCCACTGCAGGTCAGAAGATCAGATTTTGATAGTGAGATCGCGACAATGATTGCATCAATAGATATTTTTTTACCAAAAGCAAATTTTAAAATACAGTGTATTTCACTCGATTATGCTATTATCCACAACTGGCTCAAAATGACTAAAAAAAGGCTTTCTTACTTCTTTAGGCGCCTGGGCTGCACCTTCACCTTTAAGAACAAGTGTGACATTGAGAAGCACAAGAGCTACCACATCAAGGATGATGCGTATGCCAAGGATGGCTTCAAGAAGTTCTACAAGTATGAAGAGTGCAAGTATGATGGATGTGTCTACAGCAAAGCAACCAACCACTTCCACTGCATCCGTTCAGGCTGTGGCTTCACCTTCACCTCCACCAGCCAGATGACCTCCCACAAGCGCAAACACGAGCGCCGCCATATCCGCTCCTCGGGTGTGATGGGTCTATCCTCAGGTGGCTCCTTCCTGATGCCCAAGGAGGAACCCGGGGACGAGTCGAGCAACGACGACCTCATGGACTTCTCGGCCATCAGCAGCAAGAACTCCAGCCTGAGCGCATCGCCCACCACCCAGCAGTCATCGAATGGGCCTGATGCCCACCTGCTGGCCACACCCACCACAGTGATGTCATCCTCAAGTGGAGGTCATGTTCTCAAGTCCACCACCTCGCTGCCGCACTCCGCACGCATGTCCAGTCTGCTGTCCCAGGCGTTGCCCAGCAACATGCCAGTGGCACTGGCACTATCCAACAGTGCCCTCTCCGGCGTCAACAGTCCCTTCTTTCCACTTATGCCTCGGCTGCCCATGCAACTACCCCACTCAGCTGCCAGCCTGATCTCGTCCGTGTCATCTGCCACCCACTCCGTGCCCACGGACTCACTTCCCCAGGGCAGCTGCTCCTCCGCCAGTGGGAATGGTACAGTAGCATCTGCGCCAACCTCCTACACTTCAGCCTCTTCCATCATGGAGAAGATATCGGCTAGCAAGGGCCTGATCTCCCCCATGATGGCTAGGCTGGCAGCAGCTGCCCTCAAGCCCTCCGGCAACCTCCAGGATACAGGTGGGTGGATTCAAATGTAGTGTCTATTTATTGCCTATACACTCCACGTATGACAGACATCTATAATATGTGAGATGTTTTAACTTTTCAATAAAGCATGCATGTATAGTTTACATCTTACATCAATTACAGCTTGTTGTAAAGTAGTTAGACATTAGCTAATGTCAGCCATTTAATGTTTGAGAGTTAGCTATTACACAATTTGGTAAAAGAAAAAGTTGCTTTTTGTAGAATGTAGTTAGCGTCTGTCTGGCTTTTTTCATAACATGTGACCAACGAGGGTGAACACACTACCCCTAATCAGAGATGGGCGTAAATAAAAGAAGTTCTGTAATTTTAGAATATTCCAATAGAAGGTTTTAGTTTTTCATAGTTCACTGCTAAGTTATGAACTTCTTTTACCGGGTCAATAGGGTCTTATAGAGGAACTTCCCAAAAGTTGTGAACTCAGCCCAACCCAGAAAAGTAATATTACAGTATTTATTCCCACCTCTGCCCCGAATGTCACTGTACTGCACCCATAGTTAAAAAAGGGTACGCTTATGTCACCTAACCCACAGTGGAAGACATGGTAGAAGTCACAAACTGCTCAATCCAGGCTTGAAGGGACATACTGAAGGCGTGGTTCACTGTGCCACACTTGTTATTGTGTCGATGGTTTGCTAGATAACCACAATCCATTTGCAGATAAATGCGCTGACAGAGAGGAGAGTGGGTCTGTAAAAGTATCTGACGGCGTGCAGAGGGGGCTCTCGGGGCTTGTTTTCTACATGTTTCCTCATCATTGGTCTCTTATCTGTGCGTGCGCTCGTTCCGAGCAAATGGAGGTGGAATGAAATTAAGTTCAGAAATTGCAAGAACAAAACCAGTCACCCCCTCAACCCCCCCCCCCCTGCAAACTGATATAAAAACAGAAATCGCTCAGGCAGAAATGACTCAGTGCACCAGAGCTGTCTGGTAGATGTTTTTTTTTGCAAAAAGCAAGAGTTGACTAAAACACACATTCAGAGATACCCATAATCACACACACCATCACACATGTACAATTTAGGATCCAAATGCATTTATACTCCAAAACACATAGCCACGCAGATAGACAATATATAGGATCATGCACCAATTATCAATTCTAATAAATAAATATCAAAAACAGTTGAGATGCAGATGTATAAATGATAATAAAACTGTTTCACACTGTCACAACTGTGCAAAAAGAAATTGGCGCTACAGGATCAAGCTGAGACTTGAGCAGGTGGGGTGCGGATTGGAAAATTGGGCTAAGACAGGAGAGCGTCTCCGGAAGCTGGTGGGTTGGAGGATTAATTGCCTGGTGGTGTTGTTGGAGGAGGATGGGACCCAGGGAGAGAGCAGGGCAGCTGCTCAAGGGAGGTGTGATCAGGCAGCACAGGCTGGCAGGCGGAACCCCACCTCTGGGCCCCCAGGCAGTAGAGGTAACGAGACAGACAGACAAGCAGGCAGGCAGACAGACAGACAGACTCCACAGTGCCAGCTCCCCTTTGGTGTTTCCACTGGGTTAGAATGAGAGGGGGCGTGGCATACACAGGGCTCCTTGCATTGACAACAAATAAGTATCGAGAATACGACTGTTTTAAGAGGTTTGGTTTACTATAAAGTTTCACGTTATTGTTCGCTAAATAAGTGTGTGAACAGGACATTTGGGCTAAATTAAAGAGGAAGTGGTTATAGTGCACAGTATCAAAAAGGTGTGAGAAACATGTCAGTGTGTTTCTATTTTCAGAACATTTGTTTTTGAATGGAGGGGCCTTGTGGTACTGTATCTTTTCAGTGGTAAACTACAATGTCTCCTTTTGTATGGTTTCAGTATACTGTGGACTGTTTTATCTGTTTTTCTCACCAAGTGAGTCCCTAATTGGGGGTTTCCTTAAAGATCCAGGCCTCTGAGTTCACAAATTAAACACAGATTGCAAATGATCTTTTAGAACATCTGTAACTTAGCCGGGTAATTACACTGTGGTATATCATTCTTAGAAATTAGGAACACAGCATGGACATGGACAACTCATTTATTTATTTATTTTTGTCCGTGGCAAGACAATTTGACGAGATTTCTAACTTTAAATGAGATGTGTATGAACATCTTTATCCTTATTTTCAGTATAAAATCAATGCAAAATTTTCACATATGTGTTTAACTATATGACAGTCAGCCTTGGCTGTGATATGATGCGTTCTTAGGGCCTTTGGAGTAATGTAATGTGTGTATAGTTACCATACAGTTTTTTGATTGTGGGTGTAGGTACCATACAGTTATTTCAGGGTGGGCGTATTTACTGTACAGTGATTTCAGTGTGGGTGAATTTTAGGGCTGGGCGATATGGCCAACATTTTTTATCACGATATAAAATATATTTATTAGATACGATATGCCTAACGATATATTGAGAGGACCTCCTGTGACTTGATTAAATCAAAGTGTATAGTCTGCTGTATAAACAAATAAAAACAAAAATATTGATTGACCTTGTTATATTTCTGTTCAGAAGTTTCAGGTTAAACTAAACTACAAGCAATATGAAATACTCCTAATTTGTCGATCTTTCTTTGTTTCAGAACAAAACCAGCTGTTATCGCGATATGTCGATAAGGGATCTCGATATTATTTTCAAAAACTCGATAATGATAAATATTTCATTATTGCCCAGCCCTAGTGTATTTACTATTTCAGTGTGGGTGTATTTACTGTACAGTAGTGTCAGTATGGGTGTATTTACTATTTCAGTGTGGGTGTATTTACTATACAGTGATATCAGTATGGGTGTATTTTCTAATTCAGTGTGGGTGTATTTATTGGACAGTTATTTTAGGGTGGGTGTATTTACTGTACAGTGATGTCAGTGTGGGTGTATTTACTTTACAGTGATTTCAGTATGGGTGTATTTTCTAATTCAGTGTGGGGGTATTTACTGTACAGTGATTTCAGTGTGGGTGTATTTACTATTTCAGTATGGGTGTATTTACCAGTACTATACAGTGATTTCAGTGTGGGTGTATTTACTATACAGTATACTGTCAGTGTGGGTGTATTTACTATTTCAGTGTGAATTTATTTAATGTACAGTTATGTCAGTGTGGGTGTATTTACTGTAAAGTGATTTTAGTGTGGGTATATTTTCTCTACAGAGATTTCAGTGTGGGTGTATTTACAGTACAGTGATTCCAGTGTGGGTGTATTTACTGTACATTGATTTCACCCTGCCACAAAAATGCCCTTTCTCTGACCCCCTCCTTTGCATTTGTCATTCCTACCACCAAACCATTGTCAGCTTAAAATGCTATGACACTGACACATTCCCATCTTGTCCCTTAGCTTTGAGCTGACGAGGCCCAAGACTGGCTTTTCCACTCGCATTGCCTTTGATATGTCTCTGGGTCATCTTCTAGCCAGGGACACTGGTTCCCACTTCCCCCTTACATAGCGGCTTTCTAGCTCCTCAGCAGAGCAAAGGGCCTCTTAGTGGTGAGGGCCGAGGGCGCATAGTTGGCCACCCATGACCTTGCCTGTCACAATACGTCACTACCAGGCACTGTTTCCTAAACAATACGGCCGCCCACAAACCCAATCAGTGCTGATGCACTCAGCATACAGGCCTCAAAGCCTGGGACAGGCTCTTCTTCAGTCTCATGCCTTCTTTTGTTTTCATCTTCTTCCTACCCAAAGCCCCGCTTTCTCTGTAGCTTGAGGCCAAATTAATATTTCAATCACTAGGGGATTGGGGGGGAAAGCTCACCTTCCTGTCAGCAATCTTTGGCCCCACCCCTCTAATCTTAATTTATTCTTTATTTATTTATCATCCTGTTGCTGTCCTCTCTCAAGGTACCATCTGCTGAATACCTATTTGAGGAGGAATCCGATCTGGAGGTCACGTTATTTGAACTGATCTGATTGGCTGTCAGCTCCAATCTGACCGACATAGCCCTATTCCTCTTGGGCATGCTCAGTTGGCATTGGCTGCCTGCCGTTGTCAGGCCAACAAGGACCAGGGGAGGTTGGGGAAGGAAAGAGAGGGAGGGGGTGGGCAATCTGAGACTGCCACTTTCTCTCAGCATTAGCATCCAACTTAATGACCAGTTAAGAGGCAGCCCAACAAATGAGTTGTGACAACTGCTGCTGAAAAAGGAGTATTTTCCCCTCATATCTCTTGCCTCTCAATCACCATTTAAAGGCTTTGACGGCCTGACATCATTTCGCAATAATTAGCACTCTGAGTATTCTTTTGGGCAGAGACAGGAGTCAGATTGGATCTCGTCACAGGGTAATAATGCTGACCAACAATAACTTTTTTGTCGCTCTTTGTCACTGGCTTGTTTTCAGGGAATGGGCTCGCTGGTTCCTCGGCCAGTCGGTTCAATCTGGTTCAAGTGAAGCAGGAGCCAGTTGAACATACCACCGGCACCTCGCAGGACTCCGTCCAAGAGCACAGTCTGGATCTCAGTAAAAAGGACCATAGGTAGACACAGAGCCGGCCTTTCACAATTGACACCCAAATACAGCATGTTAAAGAAAGCAAGTTTACTTTTAAATGATGAGCAGTTCCTCCTTACCACCATCTCACGCCACGGATGTTGACATACAATTTTGATTCCAGTCTTCACAGCGATTTTTTGTAGTGCATTAAACAGTACATGCATATCCTCCTGTGATAAAGAGTAATATTTACTGTTCTCATGCAAATCTTTACTAAACATTGTTCGTTTTCCTTGTTCCAGTAATGAATCAAACGGACACCCTCTACCGGGAAATGCATCTCTTTTATCCTCGCTTATGAATAAGGTAAGATACATCCATCAAACGTTTTTCAGCCCCAAGACAAATTAACGGGACGCACAGGGCTTCTGTTTGTTTTTTTATGTTTCACTGCTAATAAGATGAGTTTGTATCATTTAAATTTTCCAGCCATTTTTCATACAGTGTAATTCCACCGTACCTCTCACAAATTAATATAATGAACCACGAGCTGTGTGCCATGCCAGATATATAGAGATTTGAGTTTCTTGATGAGCTGTTTTGAACTCAACATCAATTTTTCACCCTCATCCTTTCTCCTTTTTCCCAGTCTTCCTATCACTCTACATTTATTGATGGCATTTGAAAATTATTTGATTAAAAACTCATGGGGGATATAGAGAAACCATCACCCTCAGTTTATTTTTCAAGTGGAAATGTTTGCTAAGGGATAGTTAAATATGTGTTTTTATCCAGATTAAAATTGATATTGTTTGATATGGTCAGATATATTCTGACTAATACAAATGCACTGCAATTTCCATTACCCTGACAATTGTTAGAGGTTTCTGGTAAATATTACTAGTGTCTGGGGGGTTCGTCTTGGCCCTCTTCTTGTGTTGTGTGTCAGGAACAGTCTGATACACACTCATGAGTGGTTTACACAAAGCGGCCGTTGAGGCATGACGGGTGAGGGGCTTGATGATCAGATGTCCTACAGCTCTTCCGTTTATTTGGGGCATTTGGGGTCCCTTTCCAAACAACCTCATCACATAAAGCATGCACAATCGCTCTCCGAGAACACTTGGCTCGCACTCTTGGCCTGCTCTCAAGCAGAAGCTGGCTGTTTGTAAACTTGGCAAAGCTTTGGCTCTGCCGAAGTGTGTTTGTGCATGTGTGTGTACGTGTATTCACATGCATGTAAGAGCCCTCACGTATTTGTGTGTGATTAGCTATGTACATCCGTGTGTGTGGACTGGCACTCAGCTAAACCTGTAGCCGCTGGTGGTTTATGTACTGTGTGTTCTGTAGATGAACACTGGCTTCTTCAGTGCCTTGAACCTGAAGACGGAGCAGGAGAGCAGCCAGGGGGCCGACAACTCCGAGGCAGCGCAGTACCTCAGTCGCATCATGAAGCGGCCCGTGCCAGACAAACCCAGTGAGATCTGGAGGACATATCTGCGCAGGTACTTGAAGAGATCAATGAGCTCAATCTTCTTAAATTTACTTCCCTGGACACATATTGTGTCTTAATTTAGTTCTGGACTAGAAATTTATTTCGATGGACATTCTTCCTTGAGACTGCTTTTTTTAATCACATAGAGTATGTGCTCTACATTGCAGAGAGGTAAATGTTATTTTCTTTTTTGTTTTTCCCTCTTTTCATTTAATCTCAACTCCGGGGTCAAGGTTTGACACAGAGGACTTCTGCGAGGCCCAGTGTGACTTCCTGCAGAAGGTCCATTTCCACTGTCTAGTGGAGGACTGCGGGGCTCTCTTTAGCACAGTGGACGGAGCTATTAAACATGCCAAGTGAGTGTGGTGGCACTGTACCAACAGACGATTTCCCAAGCAGACTCCATGTAATAAAGTGAGCCACCGGTGGCTATTTTCTGGCCATGCAGTTTCAAAGTCAAAGCATAGATCAGTAATCAAAGCAAGCCATCTCGATACAAAAAAATACACCCTATAAAGGAATGAGACAAATGTCCTGGTCATCGAAGTGTGTAAAAACAATTGTTTAGGAAGCTTTATACAAATGTTCAGCCGATCCTTTGAGACCATGCCTGAATCTCTTCACCATGTCTAGTTTCCACCTAAGAGCCACACTGAAGGTGAAATCAGAGCCTCAGTTCAACGAAGTCAAGGACTGCAGTGATGGAGCATCTCACCAGCCAGCCGCCCCTGTCTCCATGGCCAACAACCCTGGCGTGAACATGGCCAACATGTCAGGCGGTGGCTATGGCTCTTCGCCCTCCCTGTTGGCATGGAAGCAGCTGACGGGCAGCATCCCCCAGCTCAACGCCTCCATGCCCAACCTCCCTGCCAACTCACCGCTGGCCACCACGTCTCTGGAGAATGCCAAGCCGCAGGTCAAACCAGGCTTCCTGCAGTTTCAGGACAAGTAAGGGACCGTTTGGCTCATAGTAAACACAAATGGAACATATTCGCTTTAGAGCCTTTACCACACAGAATATGTACTGACATTGTTTTATTTTTATTAAACTACTCTATGGTAAACTACAGGTATTTTAAATGAACAAAATGTAATAAGCTTTTGTTTAAACAATGCAAGTTGTTTTGACAATACATTCATACACAATTCATAAACCTAGCAACATAGAGCGTTGTATTCCTCTGCTGGTTATCTTTTAAAGCTAAACAGGGTTGGGGCCTGGTTAGTCCCTGGATGGGAGACCGCTGCTGGAAGTGGTGTTGGAGGGCCAGTAGGGGGCAATCTTGCCTCTGGTCTAAAGATCATTCCCAATGCCCCAGGGCAGTGATACGGACATATGCAATATGTAGGGTGCTGTCTTTTAGATATGATGTTAAATGGGTGTCCTGACTCTCTGTGGTCATAAAATATCTCATGGCACTTAACGTAAGAGTAGGGGTGTCAACCCCGGTGTCATGGCTAAATTCCCAACCAGGCCTCATATCAGTCATGGCCACCTAATATTCCGCTTCATTCCTAATTGGCATAATATAATTACTTACCTCTCCACCTAATAGCTGATAGTGTATGTGTTCAGCGTTCTGGCACAAAATGGCCACCGTACATCACCCGAGTGTGTGTGCTACATATTGGTGGTGGATGAGGTGGGCTTTCCCTCTCACTATGTAAAGTGCCAAGGGTTCCTTGGAAAGTGGTATATAAGTTGAATACATTTTTTATTGTACTTTTTATTATTATACAATATTCCAACTTCTTGCTGCAGGGCATTCCAACTTCCTGCTGTCAAGTGACAAAGTATAGCCGTTATTCATATCTACCTGCTAGTTCATTAATTTGGTATTGGTCATAGTAAATTTTTTTCGTAAGAAAGTACTGTATATTTACCTGTCATTGCTGGGCCATGATTAGATGAATGAAAACAGTCCATCATCTATCCATGACCACAGTACAAACCCCAGTCCTATTCCGATTAGGAAAAGTATTGATCATACCACCCTATCTCTAAGTGTTTTGTTCAAGCAATGACCCTTGAAAAGGTTTTAAACATTCCCTCGTATCTGTATGTTTTCTACAGTGACCCTTGCCTTTTTTTTTACATTTGAAGTCATTTAATGGACACTGGTATACAGAGCGACTTACAGTGAATACAGGGACATCCCCCTGGTGCAACTCTGACCACCCTTGAAAAGGTATTGAACATCCCCCCCTATCGTTATGTTTTCTGTTCATACAGTGACCCTTGCCTGGCTACTGACTGTAAGTACTCCAACAAGTTCCACTTCCACTGTCTCTTCGGGAACTGCAAGTATGTCTGCAAAACGTCGGGGAAGGCGGAATCTCACTGCTTGGACCACATCAACCCTAACAACCATCTGGTCAATGTTCGAGACCAGTTCTCCTACTACTCCCTCCAGTGTCTGTGTCCTAACCAGGTAGGTTCATATCTGGTCACTTTTACCTTTAACTTTAACCAGAAGGTATACAGTGTCTATTAGACTTGTTTTTAAGAGGTTTATACTCATCTTTCTGAATCAGTCCTTATCTGTCTTCTGTCTGCTCGGAGACTCTCAGTTAATGTATGTTTATATGTCAATGATGTCATTTCCACTGCCGCATTCTCCCCTCAGAAAAGGCCAATTTAGCTGATATTACCCAATAAATCATTGTCAGCTGCACAATAAACAAGGGTGTCTTGAATAGGGCAAAATCTGCCAAATGTTTCTTGTATCAAATGCCTTATTAATACAGGCTCCCGTCTGGCTCTTGTAAACCTATATGTGGAGTATATTTTTTAATGAATTAATTCATAATAATGTGTCAGAAATCACTCCCCTTTTTTCACTCTTTTTACCTGAAGTCTTATTTAGCCTGGTCCCTGTGGCTCACATTGGCCGGAAACAAATTCTAATGTGAAGAAATGTTAAAAAGTACAGTGGGTTAGTTTGAAAAATAGGTATTTGATAGACAGAGGTGATAGACAGATGATGTTGATCAAACCTCATGATTATCTTCAAACATGATCAATTTGATACAGAGATGACAGATCACCTGTCTTACACTGATCCTGCTGTCTCCCTTTTCTTTCCTTCTTTAGCACTGCGAGTTCAGAATGAGGGGCCATTATCACTGTCTTCGGCCCGGCTGTTACTTTGTCACCAATATCACCACTAAGCTGCCCTGGCATGTCAAGAAGCATGAGAAGGCAGAGAGGCGAGCAGCCAATGGCTTTAAATACTTCACCAAACGAGAGGAGTGTGGAAGGCTAGGTATGTTTTCAGTTGAAACTATACTGTATTATTCTGTATTTGAGGAGTGTGGAAGGCTAGGTATGTTTTCAGTTGAAACTATACTGTATTATTCTGTATTTCTGTATAAATTTTTCTCTTTCTCTCTTGTAATTCTCTCTTTCGATCGTTGGCTCAGCATAATGGCTCAACATAAATTGATTTTCTGTGAATGTTGTGACCAGTTTTTGGCATATTAAAAAAATATATAATACATTACTCCAGTCCAGTTACATAATCTGAAGTATATTTGTTTGGATTACTCTGTGTGGGTAATGTAATACTTTGGATTTCCTTTCTAACACCCAGTATAACTTTTTAAAATTGTTCACCTAATATTTAATTATTCAATTTAGTAACATTACTTATTAGAACTAATGTGAGAGCAAAGTGTAGCCATAAATATGCTGTAACTTTATTGTTATAAAGATGGTATGATTAGAGAATACTTTTTTGTCTTAAAAATAGTTTTTGGAGGTCTGTAGAGATGAATTCCTCTGTTTTATGGGACACTAATATCATATACACACATTTTTGAAAATGATCCACTAGAGGACATATTAATATAGCTTTACACAATTTCTTCTAAACTGTCCTCAGTACCCCAAGGGGTACACTTTCTGTTTTGTCATAGCACTGCAGCTTATTAAAGTCATCAAAGCTGTATGATGCATTTATAATTTACCACTTTATTTCCAGACATAGTCTCTAACCCTAACTATTTTTTTTAATTATAAACTAACATGCTATGATAATAAATGTTCCATGGTGTAAAGTCTCCTAAACTGTAACAAACAGTATATATTATTAGTAATATGTTTACAAAGCAAAATCCTCAGTGTAAATTTAACTCCCGTCCACACTTTATCAGTGTTTAAATAGTGCTCACAGGATCCAAGTTAAAGGTACACTTTGGATAGTGTTGATATTTTAACTCATTAATAGTGTTAAATCTGACACTCACAGTGTTGATTTTGACACATAAGAGTATTAATTTGTAATTTGTCACATATGCTTATATCCCAGCATGTTTTCTTACACCTTGAGTGTGTTTTTACAGCTCTTGTACCACAGTGACAGTCACTGTAATATTTTGATTTTATTTTACAAATTGCAATCCAACTGAAAAGGTATCCAACAGTTCTTATATGTTATCACCCACAACATGCATCTAATAGAACTGCAATGGTGAAGTACTTGCAAACTGAACAGAACTAGCCAAACTACATAGACAAGAACACAAATCTCAGTAATGGTTGCAATCAATAAAACCACTTACAGTTTGTATTAGGTGTAAAAAGTAAAAAAATCTATTATTTAATAATTAAACATAAAGTAGTCAATTAATGAATGCATGAAGCAGAACTTTTCTGAAAAATAAAATGTGCAGCAAAGAATTCTGGGAAATTCTGATTGGTTTTTCCTAACACTTGCGAGTGTTAAATTAACTTTTTTTAAACTAACACTGGGGTTCTGTTACACAAGGGTGTATTGAATGAACATTTACAATTGTGAATTTAACCCCTCAGTTAACACTGTATATGTAACACTGGAAAATCAACACTAGACAATTTGCTGTGTATGTTGGTACAGTAGTTGTATCACATTTAGTCCTCACCACAAAAGTGATTAGTGGCTTTTACTGCATACAGACACTGCAATTCAGTGGCTAGCCATCTACAAACATTATTTTACTGGGTTCGCCTGAAGAAATAGTATTGACAACACACCACAACATAACCAAGAGTTTGCTGATTAACAATGGGTCATTGTAGTAATTTATTTATATATATTTAAGTCATTTAGCAGATGCTGTTATCCAGAGGGACTTACAGGAAGTACAGGGACCCCTGTAGCAACTTAGCGTTAAGTGACTATCTAGCACAAGGATACAATGACATTTGGCACAATCGAGAATCGAACCAGCACACTTCCAGCTACAATTCTGACTCCTTAACCACTGAGCTATTTTGACACCAACCAACCCGGTATGCTGATTAACAAGTGGGTGTTGTACTAATTGTTCATTAAATACACAGTTATAGATCATAATTAGGAGTTTCCGTCATGAATTATAATAGAATTCTTCATTATTATTTTTTGTTTTTTGGTAGAACAATAGGAAAACATAGGCTAGGGAGGCAGGCATGTAGGGCGAGACAGAGAGGACGGGTACAGACAGCGGCCAAGTTGGGTTACAGAGTCGGGATCATAGGCAACTACACCAACCTTTGGCACTAATGAAGAATTTTAACTGGGATAAGGTTGTCGGCGGTTGCAATAGTAACAAAGAGGGGAGGGGCTTAATTGAAAACAAGTCTGGCTCGTACTGCACCTTTTGTGACATGTTTTGCATAGACACTGTGACACACCACAATATTGGTAAAGTTAAATTGAATTTCTAAAAAGTTATTATTTTCCGATGTATTTTAATCACATAAGTGATGATAATTCCTACTTTTCTGTAAGAGCTGTTCTAAACAAATTGTCTATTTCTGTGGAATGATACTTTTGGCCAAATGCATGTGTCACAAGGCTGATAAGTGTAATAAATGCACACACTCTTTACATACATTCTGTATGCACAGAGTTAATTCTTCCAATCCAATTCACAGAATGAAGCTGTTTATTACGCTTATATCACAATTACCAACAAACACTAAAGCTCAATTTGACAATGAATTTATCATTTCTGATCTGTCATAAAACTGATTGTTAGTTCTATTGTCAGGGAAACAATAGAGATGTATAGTATGTAACACTAGCCTTCTACAAAACTGTCAACTGGCAAACTGTAAAATGGTTTGACAGTATCCATGACACTTGAATCATGGCTGTAACATTCATCACTAACCAAATTAGTTCAGATGCTCCAAAAACAAATCAGTGATTACTACTGTAGCTAGCAACATGTTGGCCTTTTGTCATTAAATTCAATAGATAATATATCCAATTGTATGCTTATTGGTTTAGCTTTTTGTGACTTCGTAGCAAGTACAGTCTCTATGTGTATGGCGCATATTGGGTCATTTTTGCAAGGTGACTTAGTAATGGAAATGTATGGCCTATTCTAAAATGCAGTTCTAGCCAATCAGAAACAGTTATTTGTTTATTTTCATCTGGGATATAAAATATGTAGGATTTATATAAATAAAACGGAGATTTGGTGGACATATTTTGAAGATTTAAAAACCTAATTAAAAAGAATGCATGGGGACGTTAAAACTTAAATGGCTGGCATTAATGTTACACTTGAATGCATATCTCTTTATTTATAAGGGACAAACACACTAGTTTCTTATTTATATTTCTCATCTGTCAGAAATGAGCAATTACATACTTGTTAATTATCTTGCTTGTCTGGCTTACCCTGTTTGTGTTAGATGTGTACTTTTCTCCACCACACCCCATCATCATTCCCTAATGATTTCAGAAGACATCTCTTGTTTTTTAACTGTACTAAGAAGCTATTCTGAACACACAAAAGAAAAAGAAAAAAGTACAGTTTTTTCTATTATCCTGATCAGCTCGTTGTATTGTTCAGTTTAGAAAAAGGAGGGGATTACCAAAGCAAGCACACATATCATAAAGAATTCCTGGGTTTAGTGGTATCCATGGCAGAACCATGAAACTGAACACAGTTGATGATGTTACTTAGATGGCATCTCATAAAGTCCCTCTATGTCACAGCGGCTACAGTTATTGAATCAACTTTGCGTGTTTAAAGTATATGCGAGCTGTTATTGTGTACAAAAGCTATTGATAGCATGCAGCATTTTTTCGTGTCCCGGGTGCCATGGTTACTGACATGCTAGCACCTGCCCAGCATGTTTCCCTGTCAATTAATTCAGGCTGCTTTTATATAATGATATTTGATTAACGCACATAGGTCACAGAAAAACAAACCAATGTTTAATTTTAAATCACGAAGCAATTAAAAAAGGCTCCCTAAAAGAGAGGAAAATAACAGTCAGAAACAGACAACAACATGGCACAAAAATGACAACAATGGCGTGATGTTGAAAAATGAATTTAATATGGGAATAATTGTATATTTACTTTGGTTTGCAGGGGTGTGTGCATTATTGGCCCATACGGCATATGAGAATGTATTTATGTAAATTCCTAATTTAATAAAGGATGTCACTGTAATAAAAGAGCTCCACAGGTTTAGTCCGAACAGCCAAGACCGACTCAGTGTGAAACTGAAGTTACCTAATCTAATATGCCTCCTACATTTATTTGTCCTAGCTACAGTAAGTCATGATGCCTAATCTGAACCAGAGGATAGCTTCTTGAAAAACAGAATATTACCAGGTTTTCATTGAGGTTCATAAACTATAAATGTGCCAAGCCATAACAAATTCACATGGGTGTACAGTACATCACATTTCTCACTTCATAACAAGACATAAAAGCATCAAAGTCCGAAATGTAGTTTTTCACCTGGTTGTGAGTCAAACTGTGTCATCTTTTTCCAGGCTGCAAGTACAACCAGGTGAACAGTCACTTCCACTGCATCCGTGAAGGCTGCCAGTTCTCTTTTCTGCTCAAGCACCAAATGACCTCGCATGCCCGCAAACACATGAGGAGAATGCTGGGAAAGAATTTTGACCGGGTTCCATCCCAGGTAAGGATCAAGCACACCCGATTTAAGGTCTTGTGTGTGTGTGTGTGCAAGCATGTGTCACACAATTAAAAAAATATCTGCAGAGTTTTCCGTTTACAACATACTTTGATCCAAATGTTTGTGATATAACATACAATTCAAACAGATCATGGTTCTTTTAAATGTGTAAAACTATTCAAATAAACACACACAGGCAAGAAGATACCAAAACAGCATGAATTTTGAATTTTGAGCTGTTCTCCCAGTCTGCCCCAGGTATTTCAGTGCACAATTGTTCCTCCCATTTTGCGTTAAAGTCATCTTCGGTGGATGGGTTTTGTGGGGAGTTTCCATGGAACTATTGGCAATCATAGTTTGCATATTGAAAGTATGCAAAAACACGCAGCTCCTCACACACCCTTCAAAATGTTACTGCAGCTTGTGTCAGATTTGGGTTTTATCATTTTCCATTGTTTCCTGTTCCCTGCGTCAGCACAAGGATAATGAGTAATCAACACCTTTGGCACTTGTCATGACATGTTGCTACATTTGAAAACAAAATTACTTTTTGACAAGCTTTTGTTGTGTTTTGAGTATTCTATAATTAAATATTTGTACACATAGTTGTCACAAATATATTATAAAATTTCTAAAACAGGAAAGAAAAAAGACTTAATGATTCTCGTAGTTCTGTTTGTTGTAACATACGGGGCAAATGACGTCAATGTAATATCGGTATACCTTCACTCTGGAGTGAGAGTGTCCTATATAACACACACTGTAGCTGGTGCTTTAGTAAGACGAGAATCTCTGGGAAACCCAGAATCTGAAACGTGGCAGTAAATACTATGTTTATGAAAAGATGAATGCCATGTGAGAAACATTCACTTTAAGTTTATTTCATGGTATTTAGGGTTCAGTCTCAGAATATCTGTCCTGGATCGATCTCTTGCTTTTCCAATGAGGCATTCTTGCTAATGTCCTTGTTCTCCTAACATGACTGTATGTCCCTCCTTTTTGGCTTTATATAGGTGGTGTCTCATGGCCAGAGGGCTGATGACATCCAGCACTTGTCAGGCCTGGGATCGGGCTCCATGGGCAGCCAAGCAGGCATGAACCCAGGCTTCTCAAGTATGATGGACGAGACAGACGACTACATGGACTACATGGGCGGGGGAAGCCCCTTGGGCCTGTCTTCTGAGTCCTCCAACCCGGACCGGAGCTGCAGCAGCACACCTGTGGGCAACGAGAGCTCCCCTGCAGGTGGGTGGAGTAGCAGGATAGAGTCAGCTTGGTGAACTTGGTGGGGAGTGAAACCTTGTCCTTGCATAATAAAGCATACCTATGCGGTAGAAAAAAATGAAACAAACTCTGGATTTATGGGCACTGTTGTTTAGTCATGTGATGCTGATGTTGTTGAAATTTTGTGAATTGTAAATTATGTATCAAGTCATTATGAAGTTGGAATGAAGCAGTGTTTTTGCATAATTTACGGTACCATTCAGTCACTTAGAAAACAGCCATTTCAGTTCATATCCATATCTCATAAAATCTTTTCCTGATTTATTAGCGAATTACATTTTTACGAATACTACTACTGGGAAACCAATCAGTAAATAAAGTACATAAACGTTCCCCCATTCTTTTATTCGGAGGCCATTCATTCATTTCTACAGTAGAGTCACTTAAATGAGGGCAGTGTGCATTTAAAAGTAGACTATATTTTCCTTGTACCTGAAAGCTATCCCTGTGGCAAACATTTTCTCTAGATACAGAGATTCTCTGCTTTTCAAAATCTGAACTTGCCTCCATCAAAGGAGTTTCACATTTCCATTATTTCGTGTCAAATGTTATCCACCATTTCATCCTTGTTGCTTTGGCTGGTGTTTGGGATTGTTCTCTTGATTCGGCTTCATTTTGTGTCATTCTCTTTTCCCTTTTTCCCTTTCATCCTTGTGTGTGTGTGTATGTGTGTGAACCTATCTGTCCCTTTTCCCTTCTGGTCCTTCTCCATTTTCTGGTGATCCGGTCTCTCCAGGCTGCCCGGTCACTACTGCTCCCTATACCCCTGCAGACACTAGCGCTTCCCAAAATGCACCTCCACCACCTCCCCTGCCTGGACTCCAGTCTCAGGCTTCATCTTTCCCTCCCGCCCTCCTCCGACCTCCTGTTCCCTCGCTCCCATACCTTCTCTCTCCATCCTGTCTGTCATACTCTCTGCTCAGCACCTCTCTTGGAGCCACTCGGAGTGTTGTCATGACAACCAACACACCAGCTTTCAGCCCCATCATTGCCACTCCGTCTCCGGTTAAAAATGACGTCCCTGTAGTGCAGGATGCTGCAGGTACTTATCCCAACACAACATTGCAGCTGTCAGTGTCAATTGGTGTAGATGTAGCCTACTTCAGTGTGTTCTTTTTTGTTCCAGTCAGACTTCTCAAAATTGTTATTGAAACTTGGGAGAAAGTTCAAGGGAAAAGTAACCTTGCAAAAAGTTGATGTTTGACCGAAAAGGTCAGACTTTATGTCTACACATGTGGATGTATAGACAATTTATTTAATTCAATATTCTATTTTTAGCCTAGTCATATTTCTCTATTGCATACAGACACAATGTCCATGTATGGTATTTAGGAGGCTGTGGAAACGGCACCATAAATTCAGCATCTGCAGGCAAAAGCTGCGGCCTTGTTTAGCCCGCATTAACAGGCAGCACATTAGCTGCCTCTTACCTTAATCATGCATCCAGTTTTATGGAGGCCTCTGCTTCATGTCGAGCGGAAAAGGGATCCCAACATTAGCAGTGACCCCAAGAGGTGTGAGCCACGTTGTAAATGAAATGCAGATACGAACAGACACCAAGGCCTGCAGTCCTGACCCTGTCTAGTAGTTTTAGATGTGCAATAAAAATGTAACTAGCTTTTAACATTTATTCTTATTTCATTTATTAACCACTAGTAGGAGATTCCAAAAACATTTCATTTTGGCCAAGCTTGTTTAATGCGTTGTACAATTTAAAGACAATTCATTGTTAAGTCCTAATTTTCTTCCATCTCTCTGTAGGCAATACCATCTCCATCCCTACAGCCACCGGTGCCAAGAAACGGTTCTGGATCATTGAAGACATGTCTCCCTTCGGCAAACGACGCAAGACGGCATCGTCGCGCAAAATGCTGGACGAGGGCATGATGCTGGAGGGTTTCCGCCGTTACGACCTGTACGAGGACTGCAAGGACTCTGGCTGCCAGTTCTCCCTGAAGGTGACTCACTACCACTGTACTCGTGAGAACTGCGGCTACAAGTTCTGTGGGCGCACACACATGTACAAGCACGCGCAGCACCACGACCGCGTGGACAACCTGGTTCTAGACGACTTTAAGCGTTTCAAGTCCTCGCTCAGCTGCAACTTCACCGACTGCCAGTTCTCCGGCAACAGCACCCACTTCCACTGCCTGCGCTGTGGCTTCCGCTGCACGGACAGCACCAAGGTGACGGCCCACCGCAAGCACCACGGCAAGCAGGACGTCATCAGCGCCGCCGGGTTCTGCCAGTTTAGCTCCAGCGCGGACTGTGACGTGACAGACTGCAAGTACAAACTCAAGTGCTCCCATTTCCACTGCACCTATCCCGAGTGCAAGCACACCGTGGTGGGTATGTCGCAGATGGACTCCCACAAACGCAAGCATGAGAAGCAAGAGCGCGGCGAGCTGCCGTCCGTGTCCCCCCATCAAGAGGGGGCGCACCATATGGGAGGAGGAGGATCCACAATGCCCCACGCTTCCTTGGGCCTTCCTCCAGCCTCTCCCAGTGGCCTTTCAGGACTCTCCCACCACCACCACAACAATAACAACAGCAGTCATGCCCCCTCCATGCTCTACCCATCGGCCAGTGTAGTGTCTGACTACACCCATTCATACCCAGCCTCTGCGCTCAGCCTGGACGGCTCCCTCAACCTAGGCACCAACACCAGCAGCTCCCTTTTCTTCCTGAAGAATGCAGCTGGCCTGGGTCTCAATGACTCGCTGGACTTGAGCAGAAAGATGCAGCGCCAGCATGACCCGGGCCTGGCCATGGCCATCGGGCCCAATCGTACACCACCACTGGGCCTGCACGCTCCTCAGGACGATACCACAGGAACATCAGGTGACCCGGAAGATGACCAGTCACCCGATGAAGAGGTCAACGCAGAGGACGATGAGGAAGATGAGGACGAGGATGAGGACGAGGACGAGGGGGATGAGGATCTGAACACTGACTCGTATGAAGATTCAATGCCGGAACGTGAAGGTGATAGCAAGGACAATGGTGTCAGTTTTGATGCTTCCGTAAACCACATTGATACTTCCCAAATGGAAAAGCAAGAGGCCGACCCATGAAACAAACTCCCCTAATGAGGAAGAATTCTGTATACTTTGAACAAACAAATTAAAGTGGCCTCGTTTATCATGGTTAGGGACACTGCAGATGACAACAAGAAAACAACAACAACAATAAGAAATGATGGCCCAAAATGATTTATTATGATGTTTACAAGATGACCAACATTATTAATACAATTATGCATTAAAAATGAACAGAGAATCAAATGCATTAGGCCTCTTTTACACACGGGGCAGCAATGTAAACATTTTACTACACACCAGTCGTTTTGTGTGCGTGCATGTTTGACTTTAATTTATTTTATTTTTTGTTTTTACCTTTTTGTGCGTGGAAAAACTATAAGAAAAAAGAAATCTCTCTATATAACTATATATGTAAGTTTGTGTGAACTTTGATATACAAAGGAAATTACTTGTTCAGTCTTTACATGAACTGCAGGTCCCTTCTTAACAATGAAAGGGAAAGACATTACTGTTAAATTATATTGAGGGAACCTTTTAAAGCAGAATGTGTTTGAACATTTGATCCAAATTCTGTAATATTATTATTAATATTATTATTATTTCTACATTAAGGGGTCTGCATTAGTGTTTGGCTTGTACACTTCTCTCTTTATCCTTTGTAAGGTTATTTTTCATTCTTAATGTACATTTTCAAATAGGTGATTAGTTTCCTCAGTCTCAAAGCAGATGGGCATACTGTAGATCTCTTGGCAAGCATTGGTCTTAGTGTTTGTAGCTACCTGTGAAAGGACTAAATTCTCACCACAATAAAGCTATTGCCCTTCCAATTGTAATAGTATCCCTTATCCTCTGTCAAGGAACCTATTGAGTTTGCGTCTGGATAGTGCACTTTTATATAGACGACAATAGATATTCAAACATATTTAAAGATATTTTTGTTACCATATGCATCATTGCATTACGATTGTGTTATACGTGCATAGTTCAATCTGACGCGTTGATTTAAAACTAGACAAGAACCATGATGACTAGCTGGGTGTCTAAATGAACTGACCAGTGGAAAATATGAATTAGCAATGAGAAATGACAGAGGTAGCGTCAGGAAGTGTGTGTGTGTTTGTTTGAAATGTACAGACAGAAAGCAGTGTCAATGTTTGACATTTTGTTTCTCATTTACTATGGCTGTGGTTGAGCTATTGTAACGGTTTTATTTAATATTTATGTGACCTTGCAATTAAACATTTTAGGGTGTTGTAGCACTTTTTAGATTTATTTTTACCTTCTGAAAAAAATATGGCATGCATCTTTTAACAGGGAATTTGCTTTAAGATTACGTTTTAGTTCACTTTGATTTGATGCACAAATAGTTGTTAAGTGTGACAAAGAACTGTTGTTCTATGTTTTATTTAAAGTAAGGACTGATTTTATTTGCTTCTGTGCTTTGAGAATTTAAATATGAAATGGGCATGCCTGAGTTATGGTAGCCTAACAACAACACTAATAAGAATAAATTATTCAGACCGTGGTGACAATGCTCAGATACTGTAGTACTAAATTATCACACAAAATACATTTTAGTCTAACCTATTCTCAGGTTTTCTGGGGAGTGAAAATTGTTATGATGAATTATTTCTTGAACATGGCTTCACTAAATTCACACAATATTGTTTAGAGAAGAAAGGTTGTACAGTATTTTCTTCTGTAAAAAACTATATGAACAAAAGGCTCTTTGATGAAGAGCTTCCTTTAAAAAGAAAAAGAAAAAGGAGAAATGAATAATAAAAAGTAAAAAACTGAAATAACACCACTATAGTATGCTTGTGTGAGTGTGTGACTCTGTTTTTACCTTGACATTTTTGCATTAAAAAAATCCTGTTTTCCAAATGATGTTAAAGGTTAATTGAAAAACAATACACTGACTTAGACCTATTGTATGTTTCAGATTTATTTATTTAGATACTGGTTTCATTTATTTTTGGGTTGTCATTTTTGTGTGTGTTTTTTCTTTTTAAATAATGCTCAATTATGGAATTATTTTGTTGTGGGCATGCCCCTCTCTGGCTGAATTGTCTCCCTGGAGACTCAAATGAAAGTCAGTGCATGAAGAAAAGGTGGAAATAAAGAAACTCTAATCATTACAACAATACTTAATGTTTAGTAGTGCATGAGCCCAAAATATCTGGAGTCACATTATCTGGGGGGGAAAATACAAACACAATCCAAAGCTCATTTTGCGAAATATTTACTCACATACTGTACATTAGCTGGAGCAAGACATGATAGCCGAACAAAGAGGTCCACGGAACAACACCAGTCACTAAGTCACAAGGCCTTGCGACATATTCTGTAACATTCCCACATTTTATTCTTGTTTGCATCATGTTCTGTGACCTCTCCTCATTTTATTGTAAATGCTTTTATACTTTCACATTTAAGGGAAGGTTTGTACTAGTACACATTGAAGTGACACCTTTTTGCTGATAGCAAAGAAAACAATATCTGTTACCGGGTGTCAAAATAAATGCTTGCTTTTGTCAGAGTTAAACTAGGACAATACAATTTAAAAGTTAAATGCTCAGTCAGTTGAAGGAGGAGTTTGCTTGTGCCAACAAGACAGGTCTATTTGTGGCGAAAGGAAGACACGATTAGTTTTTGGTGTTTTTTCTCTGTGAACTTTGTGCAGTGGTTCCCTTACTCTCATTCCGTGGCACACAATGACCAGCTCACAGCTCTGGTGGCGTCATCTCCCCTCCATCAGCCTACAGCTGTTGCCGTCGCTCCTCCTTCCCTTCCTTGTGATGTTTCTTTAAATGAAAAACGGGTAAAGGCTTCACCATCTGTCAGCCAGCTGGTATCCTGTACATAATCTACGAGAAAGAAAAAAAATAAACATGAAAATTATATTACATAAAAACCAGACGGAAACAACCTCCAAATTCTGCATAGGCTGCTCCTCAAACAACCGATCATTTTACTGTTTAAATTAACAGTGAAATAAATTAAATGAAAACAGAAAGAAAACGAAATTAGATGTATTTCCTCTGTTGGCATAATAGTGTACTTAAAAGCAGTATGCTACTGTGGCAGACAAATAGGAAATAGTTTATAAATATTTTGCACTCCAGGACTAAAAGCCATCTGTAGCTTGTTTATATTTTGGTTTTATTTCACAACCACATAGGGAGATAAATCAGACATTTTGTATGAAAAGAAGACGATGAAGCAAATGATAAAGTATTTTAAATTACTTGAATTTGCTACTCTCTGCAATGGTGTTCATAACTATTTGCCACTTGGATTTAGTGTTTAGTCCTTCAGTGTGCTAGATTGTTTTTTTTCTTCTGCATGTCTTCTGAAAGGGTTGAGTTTTTCGATCAATAAAATAAAGATGTCTTGAATAAATAGATCAATAAATAGATCAATGGCCTATTTCAATGTTGGTGTCTTTTTACAGTCCAGTTGGAGTGTATCACCTAATCTGTCCTTGTAAAAATGGCAAGAAATGTGAACGTATTTGCTACCATTTTTGATTGCTTGATATCTTTGAGTCAGTGGGAGTGGATCCAAGCCGTGCATGTGTGTGTGTGTATATGTATATGCACAAAATTGACTGCACTTGCTTGCTCTGACATGTTCCAGGAACAGTGCGTTTGTGCAATGGGACAGCATCATTGAGAAGGAACCATCCGCCGGGAACACTGGACAGGTGTGCAGTGCACGTGTGGTCACATGATGGCTGGGAGGCAGATTAGAGCCAAACAGATGAAGCACTGCTAAATGGCAGCTTTTATTAAGTTCACAATGCGAGGGAGGGAGGGAGGGATCGAGAAAAAGCAGGTGGCCTTGTCTCTACAGTCTTGCATGAAACTGCATCTTTGTACAAAGAAGTCTGAAGAGGATGGCCACTAAAGAAAGATTTATTGATATTTGACTGCCCTGGCCTCACTGCTTTCAGCAGTAATGGCCATACAGGATGTATTGCAAATTTTCAGAGAAAATAGCCATCTAAGAAATAATGCACTTGCCACTGATGGTGTGATGTCCAGAAGGTCCATGCAAGACAAAGCTGAACCATACATTTAACAGAAACATTATTTTTTTATTTTAAGTTTGGAGAAAACTTTAGAATGGCGCATGGACTATTCCTTGATACAGAATCTTTCCAGATTGATGATCAACTCCAAGTAAAGCTGCTCAATAAGATACACAATAAATCAACATTGTGAAATATTGGATATGGATATTGTGGTAAATTAGCCATTTCTTCATGGATTTTGATATAATGTAGGCATATTTTGGGAAACACTATTATAATTAAAGGTGCTAGTTAGAAGTATCTCTGCCATAAAAATGGGACCAACTTACAAAATGCTGTAAAATCTAAAAAATCTATTCCTATGGGATACTAATTCCCCACACTATGCAGGGCTTTTTTTACACAGGATTGCACAGCTGGAAATGCATGAAGATGGACGGACACACGCTCATTGAAATGCATGAAGATGGACGGACACACGCTCATTGAAATGCATGAAGATGGACGGACACACGCTCATTGAAATGCATGAAGATGGACGGACACACGCTCATTGACGAATACTGTGTAAGCACAACTCATAATCATATTGCAAAGGCTGTTCAAATGGCAAAATAATACTGCATAATGAACTGTAAATCGCTTTTTATGTGTCTTGAGATTTGAAATACAGATACATTTATAAGCGGGTCACTGAAAGAGAAAGTAGTTTTGTGTCTCAGCACAAAACTCAATACAGTGCCCCTTTAAGTGCAGAATGATGTACTTTCGGGTCATTACCTTGAATAATTAAGAAAGTATTATACTGTATAATAGACATAAAACATTTTATTTTCATTTGTGTTGTGCATTTTATACAGTCTATTATTAGTTCTTCTTTGTTAAGTGTGGCAATTGGTGGTGACTGGACATTTCCCATTGCCATTCATAATCATAGGGACAGTGAAGATATGTTCAATTTTTTGGCTCTATACTTCGAAATAATCTTATGTGGTTATTTGTGTCCATATTGGTTGCAGCAATTAGAAAAGGCAATACTTTTTATTTAAGGTGACCAAAAGTATTGGGACAATAGGTTTGGCAGGTATTTCTGGCTAGTCTGGTGCGGTCCGTTGCACTGTTTGTAAAGTAAACAAAGATGTTAATGTGCAAAAAATACTACACCATAACCATAGCCAAAACAATAGGCTTCTCAAAACCAGAATGTACTGTAGGCAAGGAATGTGTTTATAACTACTGTCTTCAGAGGAGTATATCAGCAGAAATGCAGAAGTAACACTTTACACCACAATTCATTATTAAGTGTACAGTAACAGCTTCTCATCAAGCTCAGATAGGGCTTTATCATGCAACAACACAATGACACCAAACATATTGCCAAAACCATTAGGGAGTTTTCTGGGCCAGAAAGTAGAAAGTCCTGAACTACCGATTCAATCTACAGATTTGAATCAGGGCCGGTTCTAACTGGGGGCAAACACTGGACGCCTGGCAACACTATATTATGCCGGCAACACATTCTCTGATTTTCTTTTCAATAATTAAAAAAAATGTGTCTATTGATGGATAAAACAGACTCTAGTGAATGTTTTTCAAATGTAATTGTGTTTTCACATGATACACATACAATATATTGAATCACATTCTGTGTACCACAAATGTGTGCTGTTTTTAATGAAAAATTGTTATTGAAAACATTAAATGTTTTTTGTAATCGCATACTCTTATTGTTTCTTTACACACAATACAATTGCATTTGGTTTCAATTCACTAGCTTTGTAATGAATTCCCAATGATTATTGCAATTTCTAAAAACTAGCGCTATTATTCTGAAAAGGAAAATCAGAGTTTGTTTTGCCAGCATATTATAGTGTTGCCAGGCGAACAGTGTTTGCCCTCAGCTAGGACCGGCCCTAATTTGAATCCAATTGATCATGCTTCTTACTTAAAAAAAAATATATATATATATATCCTGTGGATGTACTGCACATATTAGAATATGAGTACACTGTGCCCATAAAATGATGGACATGGTCAGCAACAATACTTACAGTAGGTAGGCTGTGGCATTCAAACAATGCTCAATTGGTACTAACGGGCAAAAGTGTGCCAATAAAAATCAAGGGCGTAGTCTGGTTTTCAACATTGGGTGGGATGGCCTCTGGAGGGGTCTGGGGATTTGACCCTAAGACATTTGCATTTTGAAATTTTTAGGGGGATGTATCCCCCCCAGATACCCCTCGACTAAACCTATGAAGAAAATATCCCGCCACCATTACAGCATCACTAGCATCCTGAAATGTTACAAGGCAAGATGGATCTGAATGTGTTGAATGTGATCTTGGTAGGGATTCCTATGGCAGAGTGGTCTTAGGCAAGGGGTCCGATTAAGAATGTCTCAAAAAGACCCCATGAGAAAGCAAGGAAGAGGTAACAAGACCCTGCTCGGAGGGCCCCCATCTGGAGCCAGGCCCAGATTGCAGGCTCGTCGGCGAGTGTCTGGTTGCCGGTTTAACCACGGACCCCGGCCTGGCGCTGCTGTGTTGGAGTTTACCCTGGTGGAAAAGAGGGTTGCCTCCTTACGCTTAAGGGTGGGGGGGGACTCTGACTGTTGTTTGTGCATATGCACCGAACAGCAGCTCAGTGTATTCAGCCTAGTTTTAGACCCTGAATGACGTCCGGCACGGGGCTCCAGTAGGGGACTCCATTGTTCTGCTAGGAGACTTCAACGCCCATGTGTTCAACGATAGAGCCGAAAGATCTTCAACCCAGAAGAGCTTTTCTGGCATCCCTGTGGAGATTGGGGCATTGAACCCGAGTGGGCAATATTAAAAGCTTCCATTGGTGAAGCTGCAGCGGAAAATTGTGGTCTCAAAGTCTTAGGTGTCTCAAGGAGCAGTAACCCTTGAACACAGTGTTGGCACCGGTGGTCAGGGAAGCGGTCCGACTGAAGAAGGAGAAGAGGACTCCGGAGGCAGAGGAGAGGCTATGGAGGGGAGGGACTGTTTTGGTTGACACGTCTTTTCAACAATGTGTGGAGTCTGGGAGTGGCAGACAGGGGTGGTGGTTCCCCTGTTCAAAAAGGGGGACAAGAGAGTGTGTGCCAATTATAGGGGTATCACACTTCTCAGCCGCCCTGGTAAAATCTACACCAAGGTGCTGGAAAGGAGGGTTCGGCCAATAGTAAAACTTCAGATTGAAGAGGATCAATGCAGATTTTGTCTTGGCCATAGAACCAGATCTTCAATCTCTAAAGGATCCGGGAGGGGGCCTGGGAGTATGCCCATCCAGTTTACATGTCTTTTGAGGATCTGGAGAAGGCGTATGCCCGGGGACATCTTTTGGGAGGTGCTGCGGGAGTATGAGGTAAGGGGGTCTCTTCTCAGGGCCAACCAATCTATGTATGCGAAATATGTGTCCGGGTTCTTGGCAGTTAGATTCATCCCCGCGGGGGTTGGGCCTCCAACAGGGCTGCGCTTTGTCATCAATCCTGTTTGGGATATTCATCCTGAGGTTCCGCTGCTCCTTTCTATGCAAAGCCAGTAGAGAGGGTTCAGTCATCTGGTAAGGATGCCCCCTGGGCGCCTCCCTAGGGAGGTTTTCCAGGCATGTCCAGCTGCGAGGAGGCCTTGGGGAAGACACAGGACTAGGTGGAGAGATTACAACTACACACTGGCCTGGAAACACCTTAGGATCCCCCAGTCAGAACTGGTTAATGTGGCCAGAGAAAGGGAAGTATCAGCTGCGGTCAGTAGATCTTAATTGGGGATGCCGGGCTTGGATTACAATTCACTCCAGTGCCGAACGTCCATTTAGGCATGTTGGTCAAGACGATCTGCTGAAATTCAAACCATGCGGCTGGTGTGTATAATATATATATATATTAATAAAGGGAAAACAAGCTGAGACCAGAGCCTCTTACAGTTGTGCCCTGTGATACAGCAAAATATTAATACACCAACCAAAAACTTAAACAAATACTAAATACTAGTGCTGTCAAACGATTAAAATATTTATTCGCAATTAATCGCATAGTTTTATCTGTTTAATCCCTTGATTTCTTTTTGTCCCATTTTTTTATCCTTTTAATGCTGTTATCTACATGGAAAAGTGGATCGGTTTGCTTTGTGCAAATGTTTTTTTAATGAAAACAACATATACAACATATACAGTACTGTCTAAAGTCATCCATTGTCTCCTGTCATTGACGAGGGGGCGGAGAATTCACATCAGCTCTGTGCTTTGCCATCGTGATATTTCAGAGTGGACGTGCTGCAATGATAGCTCAGTTCACAACGACCAAACACACATATCACTTAGGTCTGGTCAATGGAACCATTTGGCAAGTTTTTAAAAGTAATATTTCCATTCAGTATTTTATTGGCATCCATTTCGGCGTCTCGCACTCGCCATCCACTTAAAACGTAATGTAGCTTACTACTCTTTGGCCAGCTCGCAAGCCCAAATAAGTTTGTGCGGTGTGCCTGTTGTTTTGTTTCTGTTCTAGCTAGATCCGGTGTAGTGTTGTAGTTTTTCTAACGTTGCTAGTTGTTGTAACAGCATGTGAAAAATTCCTCTTTAAATGGCAAATTAAGCGTAGTGTAGCAAATCATTGTACCTTCTAAACAGCTTATTCAGTTTATTATCTCATGAAATACCGTTCATGTTCTATAGCTGTCACAACAGGCAGGATTGGATATGACTGTTGTGGCAGATAAACTAGTGGTGATGGACTTTTTATTGCAAGTTATAGTATTATGATTTACATCTGTGTATGTGTTTATGCGCCGACCTCTGGGCACTGGGAGAGGGGTAGGCACTTGGTTACTCATTATGCATGGATGGGGCACTGGGTGTATGCCATAGATTGTATAATCACTGGATGGAGCCATTTGTGACGTCACCATTGGTTTATTGAGCGCTGATTTGGGTCATCGAATTTGCCGTTACGGGCGCAGACATCTTGGTTTAGACGAGAGGGAGAATTAATCTAGCTAGCTAACTGATATTAATTGCGATGTTAACGAAAGTACAGTATAAAAAAATGTAAAACAAAATGTAACTTTACTTACTGGAAAAACTGAACTGCCAACTCCTTTGAGTGTCTTGTCCTACAAACAAATGCCATAGCCACGCCCTAAACGCCCCTGTTTTATAATTCTTTATTGCCGATTATAAATTAATGAGACCATAATAAAAAAATGAAAATCATGATAAATTGCAGAAGACGTAAATCTATCGATTGAGACCATATATTCACTATGAAAATGTTTACTGAGGTAATAAATCAAGTGAGACAGGTCTCTCATTCTAATAGACTACTACAGAAATCAAGCTCTTTTGCAACCAGACGTATCACCCACAGCTGGAATTCAGATAGAATGCAGGTTTAAGGCACTTCCTCACTTGCGTCAATTTGCCAAACCGGATGCTCACCCTGTGGTGTATACCCACACCGGCGCGAAATGAGTAATCAAGATGCCTATTTAATCCCAGTGTTCTGGAATTGTCGGCACGTGTTATTATGAGTTGCTACTCCTGTCACGGAGGAGAGGAAATATAGAGATTCTATTCCATTCCATCACAGTCCTGTGTTGTTTTTCTACTTTGTGAGTGTACATATTTGATTGAACCTTCACCTCATTATGTGTCGTACAAAATGTAGACGTCATTGTTTGAACCAGGCATACTCTGTATTTTACTTTCACATCTGTGCCGCGTGAGAGCACATGTATGCATTTTATGGAAGTTGTGCATTTCCGATGCAGGGTGTATGTCAACAGTACCAGCTCAGTAATATTTCCATATTATCCTGTTCATTAAACATCAAGAACGCTTCTCCTGCATTCTGGTCTCTGTTCCTTTCCTCTATACAAGGAATGCCAACAGTGTGACAACAGCTTTTTTTAGCTGGTAACTGAAAGAGAAAATTGTTTTTTTTTCTTCATCAAATTCTACAGAGATCACCTTTAAGACACAACTCCTCAATCTGATAACAAAAAAATGAAAGATTGGAGGCTCAGCATGTCGCCGACATGTCAAGTTACTGATTGGCAGGACAGCTAGGTTTATAAATTTGAACATAACCATGGCTTATCCGACTTTCCAAAAGCTCCAGCATGAGGCAGCGCAAATTGGCACAGCACTGCCTGGGATAAGGGATAGATAATTTGACCTATAATAAGTACCTTGCTATGTCTCTCTCTAGTGACTCCTTGTGTGCAGATTGGTGGCGTAAATAGGTTGCATGCAGAGGACAATTGACGAAAAAGTCAAAATAAATGCTTAATTTGTACATAAGGGAGAGATCTTTTTATTTATTTTTGTCAGTTTTTGATGATGTCCAATTCCCCCTGACCTTGCCTCATCAGCAACTCAAATTGTTACCTGCTCATTAAAAATCAGACGGCTCTGCGACATGTGCTTGAAGGAAGCATGCGAGTGCCCTCGACCACCCCACACCTGCTGATGCAATAATGCGGGTTGCATGGAGAATATGAAATGCAAAGTAGAAAAAATGTAATATTTAGTATGCAGAAAACACTTTATGGAGTCCAATAGGTTCATAGAAAATTCTAAACATTACACACTTTACAGGTTACAATGAACAACAACCTAACCATACTTACACAGGGACGAAATACTTGACTAATTAATGAAATCTATGCCTGGTGTGGTGTATACGATTGACTGTAGGCCTAGAGGAGGCAAACGCCTGCTTGCAAAGTGAAAACCCTTGGCTGATTGATAAAAGTCCAGTTCAAAGTGCTGCTACCCAGAGGCGTCGGACTGGGGGTAAAACCAATACTGATTACCAGGGGAGAGAGGGCCCTTGAAAAGTCTGGAATATATTGTGGTTGAGGAGCATAGGGGCCCATCAGGACTGCCAATGCATAGGGCCCAGGATATTGTGCTACACCGCTGCTACCTCAGGGTAGTTGGCTTGCCAGAGGGATCTGAGGGGGTTGACCCTGTTGAATTTCTAGCTGAGTACTTCGCGGAGATCCTTCCCTCTATTTTTCAGTCAGCCCCGAAGCTAGCCTGGCCACACCGCATCGGCAAGCATTCAAAAGGCAGAATCAAGCATCTTAATTTATTTTCACTTTGTGAAGCCTACTGATTGGGTGGGATGTCATGCTGGTGTATGGCTATGCTCAGCCCAATATATTTAGTTATAAATGTACTGGTACGCTGTGTGTCTTTGGTGGGAAACATTTTACATGCATTACTGAGCAGTTAATTGACCATGCATCTGTTTTTCTTTCTCTCATTTTTAACAAATATGTCCATATTATGTGGATGGCTCAATGTTATGCACTTTTTATGACGTTGCATAATGGCGCAAAAATCCATGCATTGCTAAGTGTATGATGAGTCTTTGTGAAGTTAGTAGACTGTAAACAAGGACAGGTTTTTCCAGATTATATTTAACAAATTTCTCTTATTAAGAATACCATAAAAATAGCATTTGGTTGGCTTTGGAAACTTTTTGCAGGGATTATGGCAGTGCCTTATGTGCTGTTTATTTAAGAAATATTCTATCTTCTTCTGCAAACATAATATCCTGCTGCCAGAGGAATGGCTGATGCTCCCTTATTGCAGGATTTTAGTTTTCTATGTGTTCTTATGCATGTACTTATTTAGTTATTTGGGAGAGTGCCTTTTGAAAAACTCTTTCTGTATTAAGAGCAGTTTCGATAGTCAGAGATGCCGCAGAACTATATATATAAACAGTTGTGCTCAAACCACTGGAGAATTGGTTTGCCTACCCCTGGAGAATATATAATAGATGTACCACTTTCAAAGAAAACATGAGTGAGCATGCAAAACATTTGTTTTTCATTACTCATGGGAGTCACATTCAACTGCAGTTCATATAACCATAATGGAAATCATGGCAACAAAGAAAATAATGAAATGACCCATGTTCAAAATTCTGCCTAGCCTCAGTTCTCAATACGGTGAATTGTCCCCTTTAGCATTAATGACAGTGTGCATTCATTTGTGATTGTTGTCTATGAGGCCCCAAATATTTGCAGGTGGTATAGCTGCCCATTCATCTTTGCAAAATGCCTCGAGGTCATGCAAAATCTTTGGTTGTCTTGCATGAACAGCATGTTTGAAATCTCCCCAGAGTGGCTCGATGATATTATTAAGCTCAGGAGACTGTGATTGCCACTCCACTACGCTTCAGTGGGGATTGTATTCTTTTCACTATAGGCCTTGTTGACCCCTCTCAAAACACAATGCTTATGGTTTTGATCAAAAAGCTCTATTTTGGTCTCGTTACTCAAATTACATTACAAATTACGTTATGCCAGAGCTGTGAGGCCATGGATGTATTAAGAGAACTGGATAGAGCATTTGGCACGAATCCCCGTTCATTCCAATGAAAGTTACTCAACTTTCCCAACGGACATGCACAGTAGCAACAGGTTGTTTGTGTTGTCGTAGCAACTGGTAGCAATGGCCCAACGGACATGCGCACTAGCAACAGTTTTTTTGTGTTGTCGTAGCAACCGGTAGCAACACTGCACGTTCATCATGCCTAGTTTAATAACTCTGGATTCGGCTACTAGTGAATGTTACATTTTACTAAAAACCTAACGTTTTAGACGAGGATCCTCTACATGTTCGGGCTGGTAAGTTGATGTACCCCAAAAAAAATGATCCGCTGACATATAGAAGTTTCATTCACCATGAAAGTCTATGGGGAAAAAAGTGTTTTTGGGCCGGAAGGGGTGCAGTTCCACCATTGGCCGCTAAGCCCATGGTTGCTTCAACTTCCATCTCTAAGCCTACCCCCTTGTGTGAGGTGTGTTAAGGTGTTGTTGGGCATATTGTAACCAGGTTTTTTGTGGCACTGGTGCAGTAAAGGCTTCTTTCTGGCTACTCGACCAATGTAGCTAATTTCTTTTCAAGTATTGCTGTGTTGTGCTCCTTGAAACAACCACACTGTCTTTTTCCAGAGCAGCCTGTATTTACCTTTGTTTATATCTTTGTATCCCGAACAATTCTTCTGGCAGTTATGGATGAAATCTTTCTTGGTCTACCTGACCTTGGCTTGGTATCAAGCGATCCCTAAATCTTCCACTTCTAAATAATTGATTGAACAGTACTGACTGGAATTTGCAATGCTTTGGATATCTTTTTATATAATTTTTCAACTTTATGCAGTTCCATTACTTTATTACGCAGGTCTTTTGACAGTTCTTTTCTTCTCCCCATGGCTCAATATCTAGTCTGTTCAGGGCATCCATGTGAGAGCTAACAAACTCATTGCCTATTTATACAAAGACACAAAGGCTACGTTTACAAGTGGCTGGCTATTTTCATAAACCGACATTTCATGCTCTCCGTTTTCAAAATTAACGTTGTGCACACCTGTCCGATTTCAGAAAAGTGTTTGTTTACACGAAACTGTGTATATGCCGTCAAGAGCATGCCAAACGTGCCCACGTTAACCAATCAGATTTCAAAAATAGCCAAATGAAAATGTAAACATAGGTCACACTTTTGGTGCAGGTGCAAGTTCTGGCGCATACAGTGACGTCAGCTGCCTAAACCTCAGTTTTTCACTGTTTACATGTAAATGTAGAAATGGAGTTTTCCAAAATCTCCACTTTGGCCGGAGTTTTTGGAAAGAATCATTTTCAGAGGCGAATTCTCCATTTGCATGTAAACGAAGGGCGCAAACGAAGGGAAATGTTCTCGTTTTTCAAAACAACCATGTACGTGTAAACGGGGTCTAATTGCAATTTAAAATGCCACAGGTGTTGGATATTAACTTTTAATTGCCATTTTAACTTTTGTGTGTCTGTAACAAGGTCAAACATTTAAGGGTACATGATGTAAACTTTTGATCAGGGTCATTTGGGTGATTTCTTTCATCAGCCAAACAACTCTGTGATAATAAATATATATACTGTATATATATTTTTTTAGATATGCAACTACTTTGATTTTAACTGTCTTTAAACTGTTTCTACTCATTTTGTTGTGTCATCAGAATGTAGGATTGCATATCACTACTATTGTTATGGAGCCTCTACCATTTTAGTGTAGGAGAGAGATCTGTTCAGGGGCACTGGAACTATACTAATGTTTACCTGCTGTCTCAGGGTTCTTAAACTGTATTTTTCTTAGATGGATAAAAAGGCTAAAATGCTAGTCCTTTCTCTGGAAAAGAACAGAAATGTATTATAATTTTTTTATTATTCATAATTTTTCATGGTTAACAATTCTAATGTTGGGCATAGCAGATCATGTGGTACCCCTAACGAATTCCTGTGTTGTAATGTTCAGGCTTTAAATAACCAAAACAAGAGGTCCCATTTGTAAATAGATGTATTATTCTTACAGGAGATTCATTTATGCATTAAAGACCACCCGAGGCTACAAACTTTTAGGTTTAGTGAGTTTTTCCATTCTAAATTCAATTTCAATGACAGAGGGGTTTAAATTTTGGTTAATAAAACAATACATTTTTCTTCTAAAATTTTTTTTTTTCCTTCTTTCAACTAATGTTATTTCAGACAGTAAAATGATGCATCTAATTATAACAGGCTTCATCTGGCATACACTTGTAGTTTTTGTCAGTATCTATGCTCCAAATTTTGATGATGTGGATTTCCCCAATAGTTTATTGGAGAAAATCCCTTCCCTAAACACTTACCAATATATATTTGTAGTAGACCTGAACTGCGTTATTGATCCGACTCTGGACCTTCCTGACCGAAGAACTAGGTCTCCCTCTAGCATGTCAAAGTCCTTTTCAGATTTTAAAACTTAGAATTGGTGTACAAATCCATGGAGGTTTCAGAATCCATGTCGTGTGAGTGTTGTTTCTTTTCACATGTACATCACTCTTCCTCCTGTATTGACTATTTCATTGTTGATCACTTGCTACTTTTGAATGTAATATTCCTCTGAATATTTGCCAATTTTTGTATCTGAGTATGGCCCCTTGATTCTTGACAATAGTTATAGCAGTTCAACCTCATACTCCTCCATGCTGGACATTAAATTCCCTTCTTTAATCTTATGCAGACTTGTGACTTTATCAATATCTCCATTGATAACTTCCTGTATTCTAATCAGGCAGGCTCAATCTCCCCCTTGCTCATATGGGAGAAACTTAAGGCCTATCTTAGAGGAGAGATCATCTCTTACTCTTCTTATCTAAATAAAACCTGGAAGGCTAAATTGGAGGATCTGCCAAAGCTACTCAGGATCTGGACCACCAATTTGCTCAGTCACAGTCTCCATAGCTTTACAAACAACGCTTGAACTCGCAGTCTGAATAAAAAAATGTAACCACCAAAGATGCAGATAGGTTACTGTTGCATTTGGGGACTATATACTATGAGCAAAGTGACAGGGTGAGCCACCTGCTGGTGCACCAATTAAATCGCCAGATTCTTCTAACAGCTTACTTCTTCTAAGGGGATTGATGACACCTTCACATCTTTCTATTCCTCACTTAACACATCAAAGTTCGCATCAGACATCACCAATTTGATATATTTTTTGATGCTTTGGAAACTCCCACAGTCCCTGCTGATCCTGCAGATGACCTTGACTCCTTGTTGAGGCTAACACATTTATACAAAGTAGCAAAGCTCCAGGTCCAGACGGGTTTCCAATTGAGTTCTTCAAGAAATTCCACAACAATCTGGCCACCTTACTGTTATCAATGAGTCCCTGGAACTTGGTGGGTTACCTTTGACCCTTACACAAATGTCAATAGCACTTTTTAAGAAGGGGAAGGACCCCACCTCCTGTTCTTCATTCATGCCCATTAGCCTCCTTAATGTTGATGTGAAAGTGCCTGCGAAGTAGATAGTGAGACATCTTGAAGTAGTTTTACCAGGTTAATTTCCAAGGGACAGATCGGCTTTGTCAATCTTAGATTTTTTTAACATTCAGACATTGTTCAACATTATTTATTCCAAATAGCTCTCAAACTTCTTTTCTGTGGTCTCCCTGGATGCAGAGAATGTCTTCAATAGAATTTATTGTGATTGAACATTTTGATTTGGGGACAAATTTAGAGTGTGAATCTGGCTTTTGTATGCATCCCCATGGGCTACTTTCTGTACCAATGACACTAACTCTGTCTACATTGCCCTGGAACCCTGGAATGCTGATGATCTGCTGCTCTATGTACATTACCCTGAAACCTCCTTACCCTACATTTTCTCCAATCGGGAGAACTTTGGTTCTTCTTCTGTATACAAGCTTAATCTCCAAAAGAGAGAATGCTTCCCAATCAATCCAGTAGCATTGTAGCTTCAGCAGATAGACTTGCCCTATCAGCTGAACCGCTCCAGCTTCAAGTACCTTGGAGTGAATTTTTCTTGCACGTTACCTGCCCTCTTATCTGCCAACTTTTCCCCCCTTCACACTCAGATAGTTGCTGATTTTCAGAGGTGGGGTTGTTTACCTTTGTCACTTATAGGAAAGATTAATTCTGTTAAAATGCATAGTTTGCCACATTCCTTTGCCTATTCAGTCTATCCCATTTGTCTTGCCCAAGTCTTTCTTTAAGTCAATTAATCAGCATGTCACTTCATTCAGTTGAGGAGGAAAGATATCCAGGGTCAGTAAGTCTTTACTTCAAAGATGCAAATTCAGTAGAGGGCTTGCATTTCCCAACTGTCTTTATTACAATTGGGCGGCCAACTTTCAATAGCTCCCATTCTGGTTGCATTTTCCAAGTACTCCTTTTCCGAGTACTTTTTCGGTCATTCATTTTGTAACACTGTGGGTTGCATGAACAATACGTGATGCAGAAGCCAAGTAGGGAAAGAAAATATTTAATATGCAGAAAACACAAAAGAAAAGGACTTTGTAAAACATTTGGGAAAAATTAAAAAAGTTTATTTTTTGGTGTATTTGGACAATTATGGAATGACATTTACATTTGAGTCATTTAGCAAACGCTCTTATCCAGCGTGACTTATAGTAAATAAAGGGGCATCCCCCTTGAGCAATGTAGGGTGAAGTGTCTTGCTTAAGGACACTACGCCTTTTGGCACAGTCAAGGAATCAAACCAGCAAAGATCCAACTACAAGTCTGACTCCCAAAGCACTGGGCCATCTGATGACCATCTGACATAGTGGATACATTTAGTTGGTTGACAGCTAATAAGGAACAAAGTGGATAAATATAGCTGAGTGTGACAAACAAAAAATTTGAAAGAGGTAATTGAACCGATGTCTTACATGAAGAAACTCATGCCTTACCATGACAGAACAAGGGAATTACCACTAGGCCACATAACATTTTCATATGATGTGACTATGTGAAGCCTGTTTTGAAACTGCTTCCCTGTTTCAATAATTACAAAGGGCACTGGATATAATTTGTTCAAGCCATTTATGAATAAGATTATGTTGTCATAGGAGCTGCTCTTACTTTCACCACACACCCCTCTTTGCATCTCTTAATACACTGCCCTTTGCATTACTTAATCTATTTTGGCTTTTGTATGATGTTATTTTTTAGGAACTCTGGTCATGGGTATAAAAGCATCTGTGTGCCTCCCAAATCACACCCTGTTACCTACATAGTGCAAAAGGTTTGACCAGAGCTCTTTAGAAGAGTGCATTACACAGGGAATATGGTGCCTTTACGGACGTACTGTAGCTCTGTGAGAATGGCTGCTCTGCCTTTGATAGCAGCTGTTGCAATTGAGAGACCCCAGAGGAAAAAGAACTGGACAAACATTTAGCCAATTAAACATTAACACCACCGTATTGGAGACCAGAACATATGGTAATATGATGCAGAGCTGCAGTTAAGCATTGGTGAAGAATGGAACTTCCCTCCAGATTTTATGTCAGGTGTGTTGTGATCTGTCAGTATGCCAAACTTCATGTGTATAATAGAACAACCATTAATAGCAACTACATTCTCATCAGGGCTTTTTACCATTGTATGCTGTTTGGACACCCCTGGAAAAAAATTGTTACAATGAATCTTTCTGTGAACAGAAGTTGAATTGACCTTTTGTACATGATACAAAGTGAAGCATGCCACCTTTCTGCACAATGTGCTGTAATACAGTCTTATGATTTATTGGCATTCATAAAAGATCAAAATAGTAACAATGATTCAATATGACACCTGCACATTTTGAGGACGCTTTTGGACATTCACAATATCTTCTTAAAAATATGATGACTAAGGCCCAAAAAAGATGACTGGCTCACTCGTTAAGGCTTGAATTGGTCAGGTGTTCCAATGTTGAAATATTACTCTGAAGTAACTCCATAGCTATCTAATCTGTCAGAACACAGTTGTGGTCAAACGTTTTCAGAATGACACTATTACAAATTTTCACAAATTCAAGTTCCTCAGTGTAGATGATGGCAATTTGTACATTCGTATGCAAACGTTTACTGTAGGCACCCCTGACAATTTCCATGAGTTTCATTTATAAATAATTGGGTGTTTGGATCAGCAATTTCATTTTGATCTATCAAATAACTGAAGGACACAGTAATATTTCGGTAGTAAAATGAGGTTCATTGGCTTAACAAAAAATGTGCAATAAGCATAGGCATTAAGTATATGTTTGCCATATGAAATGTGCTATATAAATAAACTTGACTTGACTAATGAGATAAAATTCAACAGCAAACTAAAGCTAGAATCATACACAGCAAATTTGCCTGTGGTAAATGAACACTTTCCAGTGTACACTCAAACACTGAACCAGTGTTAAGTGATAACGCTGTAGTTTTAACACTACCCACTGTTAACACTTAACATTAATAACACTGGGTTGTGTTATCACTGAATGTTGATTCAGTGTGTATGACTCTACACTGACAGTGTTCTAGATCTAAATCTAGAACATTTCTCATTGAATTATTTTAATTGAACCAGGGCTTATATAAAGTTGAGTGATTAATTTCAAAGGTGCTAAATTAAATAAGCTACATACCTTAGCAAGATACAATCAACCTAGGTAGCTAAGTTGATTGTTACTGTGCGTGAGTGCATTGTTCAGCATTGCCTGCAATTGGAACTATTACGTGTGTGCAGAGCCGGTCCTGACCTCCTTGGGGCCCTAAGCTAAATTCTACTATGGGGCCCACCTTTCTTTTTTCGGTGTGGCACAACATCCCACCTGACACCCCAGTGCTCCTACTTCAATCCTCCCTCCATCAAAACAGTTGATCTAAGAATTAGTAGACCTATACAAAACATGAAGAGGTATAAACAAACAATATTTATTGAATAGAACATGTTCTTTATAATCTTAAGATAAGTGAATATTAACATAAACATTAATGAGAAATTATAGAAGATAGAAAATCTATTTCAAATAGTTAAGATGCACTGTGTAAATTTCCATTAATCTCTTCAGGAATTTCGTGTAGATTTTATTATTATTCTTTCTTAGATATGTTTTTATTGAACACAGGAAAAAAACAGGATCAATACAACCAATTTCTGAAAATACACATTATTATTTTGTCCATAATATGCATTTGGTTGCTAGTTATAGTGAAATGATAAATTTGTCATTCTAAAACAAATATGATCAAATATGCAAGTTCCTAATGTTTACTAGTCCACAACTGTTTTTGTATTTTTGATAGTTTTCAACGGTTTAAGACACAGATCGGGCGCCTGTGAGTTCAATTGCGGAGGGATACTTGATTAATGTAATCATCCCATGCATGATCTGACTAAAGGCTTCCATGTTGGATTCGCAGTGTGAAAATATTCGGTGACTGGGTGACATCTGGTTTGATGAACCATGTGCACACACCTAGCCATCCCACAGATCTATCTGTTGCGGAGCTGCCAACAAGGCAGGGTTAGATGGAATTGGAAAGGGAGAAAACTCTGGAAAAATCACACATAATAAATAAATAAAATAACTAAGTTGCATAGAAACATTTGCCTTATAAAATGTTATTTTGTAAAATATAATGTTATGTAAAGCTACATAAGACATGGCCTGAATCATTTCTAATAAAATAATTAATATCTTTGGCAACATAGACACTTAATATTTTCTAATATTTTCTAATATTATATATCTAAATAACTGGGTCACATTTGGGCTGCCTGTTTACTGAAAATGAGCAGATAAGATTTGGGCTGCATGTGCAAATGTGGCTTTTTGAAAAATAAAAATGATGTTAATTAAAAGGAATGCACTTGATTGCAACCATTAGCCTAGACTCCTATTAACAAAAGTTCCAATGGAATCAAATTGTTAATTGAAAATTTAAAAACATTAATAAAGCCATGAGCTTGGGCCAAAAGCCATATTACTCTATATAAATTATATACATTTTTTGTCCCCATATATTTCAGATCCTTGTGTAGCCATAGCAAAAATATCATATTGTAGCAAAATGGAAATTAGGTTTCAGGTAGGAAGGACATGATACTTATTAATTTAGTACACTAGTTTATTATCTCTTGCGACCTAATGGCGTAAATATCTTTAATGGAACTTCTCTAATAATAGAACCCAGCAAACATGACGTTTGCATTTGAATGGAAATTAATTGGTAATGCAATCTTTACGCGCACATTTCACTGTGTAAATAATTCCGGCAGGTTGAAGCGCATTTGAGAAGTGGCATGTAAAAAGTCTAATGACATTCGATAGGTATAATCTTCAGTTACAGTGAGCGGAGACAGTCTATCTTCCACATTGGGAACATGTTGGTGTTTTTTGAGGGGTCATCCATATCCATCTGCAAGCTCCTCTACATTTATTGGTTTTTGACATTCGTTATGTGTGCACTTATGCGTGCGGTTATGCGTGAATGTATTTTAGGCATTCATTTTATCCACAGCAAGGTGTCCGATAGAGTACAACCAATAATAATAGGCTACTGCTGTATAATATATGCTGATGAACAGTTTTTCAAATGTTGTAGGCAGAATTGACACAACCAAAAGGTGTTGAGGAAATAGTAATGAAGTAAAAGTGTAATTTTGTTCAATATGTTGTGTTGTACCAATGCAAAATACTTTAATACAGTAATTAAATATTACAACTTTATTAATTTATATCTGCTGCCCAGCTACTTTTGCAAGACATACAAATTAGAACGAGATGCACTGCAAGCTAGCATATCAATATAACGTTACTGTTATTTGCTGATATTAATCTTGGAGAGGAGAGAACACAAATCTACCTGATTAAGAGTGAATAACGGGAACCACATTGTTTTTTTACCCCTTTTGTCGTGACCAGATGGATAATAACTGTGCTTCATCCTCTCACAGTTGAAACCCGCTTTGACACGAGGGAGGTGGGGCCTTGCGAAATTCGCGGGGCCCTACGCAACGTGCGTAGTGAGCGTATTGGGCCGACCGGTTCTGCGTGTGTGACACGAGACGTCCTATCCAGCAGCAGTGCAGTTTAGCCGACAGAGCACGAGAGCAGAGGAAATTATGTGCTAGCATCATGTGGACCAACAGGGAAACAATACTACAACAGTGAATTCACAAAACAGAACGTGTTCTGCTTACTTGCAGATGATTTATATGGGACTTACATGGACGTAGACGGTTCATTTCGCGGAAAGCTGACAAGTTTACAGTCCTGTTTTTTACATTCATGTCTTTTCAATTAAATACATAATCGATTAGAACTTTAACATAGCTTAAACTTAAAATTAGCTTTCTAACTAACGTTTGACCAGCCAATAAGTTAGCTAAAAATACACATACACGTTACCTACCCTTCCTTGTGGGTTTTGTAGTGGCGGACGAATTTAAAGGTAACGGTACTTTTATTGTGTTCTTTCTACCAACATCGACAACATAGTCCTCATATCCAAATTGCATTATTTTTGGAATTGCTCCCTTCATGATAGCTGACTTGTGTGTTGGCCTCTGCTCATGATGCGTTCCTATAGTTGCAGGTTTGCGCGCATTGATCTAATCCACCCACCCAGTTTCAAGAACAAATGGTAACTTCTCGTTATCAAATAAGAGAGATGCAAATATTTGATCATGCAAAAATGTAAATATTTGTACCAACAGACACCTGATGATAATTGGTTTTGTTTCGTGTGTAATCCTGCCTTTAACAACAGGTTGCCAGAACAGGAATGGGAAAACTCAACAGTACAATGGGTATATGCAGATCCTGATTTAACTGTTCATCAATAAAGGTTCCTGCAGCACCTGAATTTACTAATGTGGGAAAGGAATTGCTTGCAGAATAGTCAACCAGCAATGTTTCAACAAACAGAAATTGATTGCGTAAGAGACCATCAGTGGAGAGTTCTCCTACCTTGGTGATGGTCTGGAGTGTCCGCATTTTCCCCGGTCCCCCTCGTTGGGCGTGGGCGCACTGAGCCACTACATGTCCCTCTTCTCCGCAATATAGGCAGTCGTTTATGAATACGGCACTGTCTCTCTGCGGGGTTAAGATGCTTTGAGCCCATCTCCATAGGTTCCTTTTCCTGTAGAATCCTCCATGGGGGGGATGGTGATCGACGAGAAGACCCCCTCCTTGCCCACAGTTGCAATTGAAGATGTATAGACATCTTGAAAAGCTGATCCAAGGACACTTCCTAATCCCTACATGCCACAGGTAAAGGCCAGGGTACAAAATTCCAAGACGTAATCTGCCACAGAACGGTTTCTTTGCCGTAACTTGAACAACCATTCACCACTCTCCTTCCCAGTGACTAAATGGTCAAAAAAAGACCGAAACAAATCTCTGAACTGCTCGTAGGTAGTCAACTCTGTGCTTGCCCTCTCCCACACAGCTGTAGCTCATTCAAACGCTCTCCATGTAAGAACAGTGATGACAACCTTGGCTCTAACGGTTAGCTCAGGACCGGAATGATGAGCAAAAGGAAACCTCGGCACTTGCAAAAGGAAACCTCGGCACTTGTCCAGGTGACCATTTTATTGTTCTGGCAGGGAAAGGTTTAAACTGGGATTATGATATACAATGCCTTGCGAAAGTATTCGGCCCCCTTGAACTTTTTGACCTTTTGCCACATTTCAGGCTTCAAA
>JACXGM010000049.1:77178-111636 GCA_016801145.1 Umbra pygmaea
GGCTTTCTTCTTGCCACTCTTCCATAAAGGCCAGATTTGTGCAGTATACGACTGATTGTTGTCCTATGGACAGACTCGCCCACCTCAGCTGTAGATCTCTGCAGTTCATCCAGAGTGATCATGGGCCTCTTGGCTGCATCTCTGATCAGTCTTCTCCTTGTATGAGCTGAAAGTTTAGAGGGACGGCTGGGTCTTGGTAAATTTGCAGTGGTCTGATACTCCTTCCATTTCAATATTATCGCTTGCACAGTGCTCCTTGGGATGTTTAAAGCTTGGGAAATCTTTCTGTATCCAAATCCGGCTTTAAACTGTTTCACAACAGTATCTTGGACCTGCCTGGTGTGTTCCTTGTTCTTCATGATGCTCTCTGTGCTTTCAACGGACCTCTGAGTATATCACAGAGCAGGTGCATTTATATGGAGACTTGATTACACACAGGTGGATTCTATTTATCATCATTAGTCATTTAGGTCAACATTGGATCATTCAGAGATCCTTACTGAACTTCTGGAGAGAGTTTGCTGCACTGAAAGTAAAGGGGCTAAATAATTTTGCTCGCCCAATTTGTTTTTTACTTGTTAAAAAAGTTTGAAATATCCAATAAATTTCGTTCCACTTCATGATTGTGTCCCACTTGTTGTTGCTTCTTTACAAAAAAATACAGTTTTATTTCTTTATGTTTGTGTAACGTTCCCCAGTTCCCCTTCCCTGGAAACTACAACTTCCCTATTCTAGACTGCTCAGAACTACAATTCCCATAGCCCGGACTCAATCACCCTAATTCTGTACACCTGCACTCACCCAGCTCATATATAACACACACACACTCCATTGCCTCTTTGCGAGTTATTGTGAGTATTATTCTTCTCCATTCTGAGCATTCCATTACGTTATTGATATTCCGGTTTGAACTTTGCCTTGTTTATATTTTGTTCTGTACCTTAGCCTGTGTTCTGATATTGTTATTCTGGCCTGACCCCTGCCTTGTTTGATTATTCTGCCTTATATTTTACCTCTGTACCTTCGCCTGAACGTTAAATAAAGAAACATTGTTCTTTTTACCCATGGAGTAGTTCATTACACAATACCTCGCCAAGTACAAAATATGGCTGGGAGTGAGCTGATTTATGGTGGCTGGGCCCAGGAGGATCCTCTATGGGACCTCTACGAAGCCTCCTATGAGGACTTTTTAGTCAGGGAGGCTATGGATGGGGACTACATCCTTCCCCGTCGTGTCTTTGAGACACCTGCCCCTTTTGAAGCTCCAAAGAGGGCACCCAGTCCCTGTTCCAGGACGGTGGCTCCCATTCCCAGTCCCAAGAAGGCCACCCAGAGTTCCAAGTTGGCTACCAGCCCCAGTTACAAGATGGCTACCTGCCCTAGTTACAAGATGGCTACCAGCCCCAGTTCCAAGATGGATTCCAGCCCCAGTTCCAGGAAGGCTACCAGCCCCAGTCCGAAGAGTGCTGCTACCAGCCCCAGTCCAAAGATGGCCGCCCAGAGTCCCAAGATGGCCGCCCAGAGTCCCCAGAGTGCTTCTACCAGCCCCAGTTCAAAAAGTGCTGCTACCTGCCCCGATTTCAAGAAGGCTAACTGCCCCAGTTCCAAGATGGCCGCCTGCCTGTTTCCCACTATGGCTGCCTACTCTTTCCCTGGTGGGCCGCCTGTCTGAGCCATATAGATGAAGAGAGCGATGATGAGTAGATGCCAAACCTAATAAGTGAGTCAGCGTCGTCTGATGAGGAGGAAAAGGAAACCCCTTCTGTAGGGGTTTGGCGCGCTTCCACTCCACGACCACAAGAGGCCGCTGTTATTGCTCAAGTTCCCCGGCCAGTAGAGGTCGCTCAAGTTCCCAGACCAGCAGAGGTCGCTCAAGTTCCCAGACCAGCAGAGGTCACTCAAATTCCCAGACCAGCAGAGGTCGCCCAAGTTCCCAGACCAGCAGAGGTCGCCCAAGTTCCCAGACCACCAGAGGTCTCCACCACGCCCAGACCACCAGAGGTCTCCACCACTCCCAGTCCACCAGAGGCTGCTGTTTCCGCTCAAGCCTCCCGGCCACAAGAGGCCGCTCACGCCCAAGCCTCCCGGCCAGTCCCTTTTCCATTGACTGTTCCATTTACTGAGCCTTTCCCGGTCACTGAGCCTTTCCCGGTCACTGAGCCTTTCCCGGTCACTGAGCCTTTCCTGTCACCGTGCCCTTGCCTGTCACCGTGCCCTTGCCTGTCACCGTGCCCTTGCCTGTCACCGTGCCCTTGCCTGACCATGACCTTTCCCTGGTACCTAACCATGTCCACGAGCCTGCCCTCGTCCCTGAGCCTGCCCTCGTCCCTGAGTCCCTGGTTTTCTTCTACAGAGAAATGTTTAGGTATTCAAACACTCCAGGTACAGTAGAGACAAGTGTGAGGCCCAACACATTGTTGCCTTTACCGAAGTGCTCAAATAAGCCACTGGCAGTTGAAGTTGTCTTGAATGCAGTTTTTGCCATCTCCTCTAGGCTGCTTAGTACATAGGGGTTTCAGGGTGGTCAAATATGTATCCTTTGATGTGGCAATTGATTCGAACATGCTCTTAAACTTTCCTGACTGGCAATAGCGTACAATTAACTGATGTACCCAAGAAAGGGAATCCCAGATCAGTGATTCCTTTTCTTGGGTACATCAGTTACTCACAATCTAAAGCTACTCACAATCAGTCAAGGTACAGGAAATAGCTAACGAGCTAGCTCATGAAGTCATTCAAACAGGAAGTAAGCCTATATCATTTGTGTACACTTGGAGGAAAGTGACGTAAAATAAAAAAATCTAATTGACAGTTTATTATTGATTGCAATTGATATGGCCCTGTCTGTATGAATTGGAGCTAATTAGGTGATATCACTAGCTGTTTATTCACTTTGGAGGATTTACAGTACTGACAGATTGTGTTGGTCAAGGTACTAGCTATATAGCTAGCTGGCTAGCTAGCATAAAGTATTTCTTGTGTTGATGCATTTTGTGTTTGAATTTTCTTTGGTGAATTATTATATTTGTTATAATATTATAATCTGTACCTACTGAAGCAAGATAGGCCAAATAGCTCCCATTGTGAATGTTACTAGTTATGGTGAATACTTGCTAACTAAAAGCCATGGGCATTAGACAAATTTTGATGTCACTGGAAACGACTCGCTAGGGGGCGGGCACTAAGTTCGCTTTGAATTCTGGATCTTGTGTTAGTGCAGCCTGATACAGAAGCAGCCAAGTGAATGGCGAAAAGTGCTGTTGGTTATATATATATTATGAAACTGATTTATGTGGAATGGTACTTTAAGAAGTGATACCCACAGTGTTGAAAGCCCTAGTGTACGTACACACTATTCACAAAAGATATTGCCTAAGCTAATTACAATATTAGTTAGCTTAGCAAAGTAGCAAGCCACTAGTTAGCTTATACTGAAGTTATAAGTTAAAACCAGAAGCACACAATATCTCAACCACATGCCTTCATGCTGGATTTTTGTATATATTTAAGATCCTTGTAAGCATATAGTGTAAGCAAATGGGTACAATTAATTTCTCTATTTTGCCTTCCAGTTTTATAAAAACATTTCCAAATAAGCATAGAACGGAACATTAACTGACGCAACCAAAGTTATATTCTATTCAAACGGAATACATCATATACCCACCTACCAAAGTCCTATGATCGGTCAGTCCGACACGATGGTCACAGGAAATATGCATAAAGTCAGGAAAATCAGACCTTTTCGCCTCTCACACAACCCACGCATTGCCCACGGAGCCACTCTTTCACCCCGCTTTCCTTCAATTGAAATGAATTGCACTATCCAACATGAACAGTATGCACATACCGTTAGATAAATCAATAAACAGAGCTGCACATTGTTTCCTTTTATCAATACAACGTATAACGTCAATCATTCAGGACCAGAGTAGCATCAGAGGTGGTGCAATATAAGCATTGTGAATACATGTTATAATTAAACAATTGTATTAATCTTGCAAGTTCCACTCTTGGTAACAGAGTTGCAGCTATACAGCAGAGGAGAGGAGTTTTGCTGGTACCTTCGTCTTCACCAAGAGAATTTTCACATTTGTGCCAGACAGAGGGCACAAGCATAGTGCGGGATGGAGGGAGCCTGGCTAAATGGTTTGCCATTCGTCTTTGATAAGCCTGCCAGGTACAGAGGTTGTGGTACAGACCATATGGTCACACTCCATTTTCAACAAATATAGACACTTTTTGACTATATGTGAGGCCCTCTGGAACCGGTTTGAGACCCCTGATCTACATCATCAGTTGACTATGAAAAAATGAGCTGGAAAATGGGCGCTATAATGGCAATATCTTAAAAATTGCATTTCCCATTCATTCCCATTCACTGTTAACACTAAAATTACTATTGCTGAGCCATTTATATAGACATTAAATTGTTTTTAGCTACTTGACATATTGAGCAATTTATCAAAAGTATCTCAACAGCTCAATTTGGTAACTGATTTTCACCTATAGCTATCAACCATGGTCGGTGGATCTTAATTGGGGATGCCGGGCTTGTATTAAGTTTGGGACTGGAGTGAATGGATCTTAATTGGGAACGCAGGGCTCGCATTACCGTCCGGACAGGGGGAAACACAACGATATCACGCAATTGGTTTTATGCGCTATACACCATTCCATTCACTCCGGTCTCAAACGTAATGTGAGCCCGGCGTCCCCAATAAAGATCCACCAACTGTGGCTGGTAGCTATAGTCTGTGTCTTCTTTGCACATTCGGTTGTACTTCATAAGGCAAACATCCACAAGAGATGAAAATATTGAACACAAGCATTCCAGTGCGGCAGACCCAATGCAGAGTTTCAGACTGCTCCATTGATAATGAATGACTTCCGGTGTAGCACAAAAGGGTCGACAGATCTGGTGAAAATGGGGCTTGAAAGGTCCTGTACGGTGAAATATTCTGAAACCTACAGTATGTGTTTGCGGTGTATTTGCTTTCCATTTTGGCTTAGACCTCAAATTTCTGCTATGCATTAGAATCTTCTGAGGTTTATTAGAAACACTTTAAATAAGATTCAAGATTGACTTTCTTTTTGCCACTACAATACAAGTCGATTTGTGGATGCTTGGGATACAATGTACACTTTTTACATCTTACACTGGTTATAAAAGCATGTACCTCTAACAAAGATTCTGTTGGCCTCTTTGGTAGCTGTTCGTATACTTCAAGTTGGTGTTAACATTCTATAGGTACTGCATTTTTAAAATAAAAAATATGTTACAGTGTATTGTACATATATGCGTAACTTTTGGCCACAAACTATTAAGGTTTTAACTTTTATTTACTTGTCTAACCCAAGTTTTAGTTTGGGAAACATTTTTTTATTTTTAGTAACATGACCATTCTCTGGGAGTGGTAAATGTCAAAATTTTTGTCTTTCTTTGCATTCTTCTATTCACTTCAAGATAACAAAACACTGTTCAGTTCAACTGGTACATACTTTCAGTTTAACACCTACCTGTTTATGTTTTCCCTTGAAAAACTTGAAACACTGGTTAAAACTTTGGCAAGAGCACTTAATGCAAAACATCAGTAAATGTCCCCAAGTGTGCACTTGACAAGAAAAATTTGAAGATTAACAAATTGAAGGTGAGACCAATGAGAAGACAAAACTTTTCACTAAAACAACAATGAATACTTGTGTGATCTATCATGTTAATGTGTTTAATTGTTCTTAACTCAGTATTTTTTAGGGGGGCTAAGGGCCGTTGTACTGTGCGGGAGCAATGGTTGGGTCGCCCTGAACTCAGGTGCAGGAACCTGGTTATGGCGTCAGGTTTACCAATTCAACAATCAAGAAAGAACAGGAATCTGCGAGCATGTAACAAATTTAGGGAGAGTGAATGAATGGCACCTGCGCATATAAAACTAAGCAGCCACCCCATGCCTGTGAGTGTCTGCTTTACGAGTACTGCAGGGCATACACGCTGTCGCAGGTAAACACTGTGCAGAGCGAGCCTAAACTAGGTAGTCAGTCCCACAGACTAGGCTAGTAAGCTAACTGCAACTACTCCAGTAGTGCTGCTGCCTAGGCTGGTTAACGGGTTAGCAACCACCGCTTCACCAGCACTGTTGGTCATGACGCCTAACCGACCAACGGACCTTATGGACTCTCTATTGTAGACCAGCCCTTGTCTGCCGACAATTACACCCTCCTTGCCAGTGCTCCTTGCCAGCGCCCCTCACGCCAGTGTCAATGGCTCCTACCTCCCTGCCAGCATCTGCAGCTCCACGCTCCATGCCAGTGGCTTCTTCCCCTGCATCAGTGCCAGTGGCTCCGCCTTCCGTGTCATTACTGGAGGACACACTCGCCTGACCAGTGCCGCTATATCCTAGCTAGGGGCTCCAACTCCCTTGAGTCCACCAAGTCCCTGCAACCGAGTCCGAGGCTCTGCCCCCCTTCCTCCACCAGGGGACCAGGCCCTTGCACCCTAGTCCTGGGCTCCACCACCTCACCTCCACCAGGGGCACCGCCCCCCTACACCCATGTACGGGGCTTTACCCCCTCGCCTCCAGCAGGGGTTCTCGGCCCCTGCATCTGAGTCTGGGGCTTCGCCCATCTTGCCTCCACAAGAGGCTTCGTCCCCTGCACGCAAGTCCCAGGGATCCACCTCCCTCCCCTCCACCCGGGAACCAGGCCCCTGCAATGGTCTCCACCCCCTAAGCCATGGCTGGCACCAGCTGCACCACCCCCTCTGCCTGTAGCGCCGCCCCTACGGTTGGCACCGGCTTCAACGCCCACTTAGCCGGGGTGTGTGGCTCCACCTCCCTGGCCCTGAAGCCGGGCCTTTGGTGGGGTACTGTAATGGTTGCCCCTTCCTGGAACAGTTGAGGAGCGGCACCTGATGCCTCCCCTTTAATGTTTTATGGACTGTTTACCCAGAAATATTGGTAACCAATGGATCATTCTCATCTGTCTCATCACCTGTTTTATACCAACCAATAGACCCGTTTACAAGCCACAGGTTAATTTACTTATCCAATTATATGTGTATTTAATTCCTGTATATAAAAATATATATATTATGGCTTTCTGCTGGGTCTTAGGCCTGTCGCACCTCCAACAGTGCCTGTGGTGGACTGTGCATAGCAGGAGTGTTTGCTTCCCTGAGGCAGGCCTAACATGACCGCATACGACATGGTTTTGCTGCAGGGTCTTCGGCTGGGGACCACCGCCCATTGACGTTTCGCCCCTTTGCCCAGAAAATCTTCTGGTGGCGGGGCAGTGAACAGAGTTCCCCCAAGCCTTGTCTCGTCATTTCACCCAGAGCCAGTAGCTTGTTTTCTTGGCTTCCTCAGAGAACTCTTCTGCCCACAAATCCTCTGGCTCCCACCTCCACTGGGTACAGACTCACACTCCATCCACTTTCTATGCACTCTGCGACCAGGTCTGCATACTTTGCCTTCTTTCTCTCATAGGCAGCTTCCAGTCTCTCCTCCCATGGCACTGTCAGCTTGATCAGTATCGCTGACTTCACAGCTGCAGACCTAAAGGTGGTCTAAAGGTGATGCTGCATATCTCATGTGGGAACTGGAGCTGTTTTCCCAGGTCCACTTTCATCTTTCATGCCGCCCCTGGTGTAATTTAATTCAAATGATTAATAATAATATTTAGTCTTCTATTTTTCACAACATTTCAGGCACTGGCATCGGGGAGAGGGCCTCTGGCACTGGTGTCGTGGGTAGAGCCTCCGGCACTGGCATGGGGGGCAAATCCAATGGCACTGGCTTAGAGGGCGGAGCCGCTTTCACTGGCATGGTGAGAAGAGCCTCCAGCACTGGCATAGGATTTAGGGCCTCAGGTTAGCTGGCTAGCTGTCCCTCCATCACCACTCCTGATAGCTAGGCAGGTTAGCCAGCTAGCGTTCCCTCATCAGCAACCAGACCTGCTAGCTAGGAACCCTAGTCCCTGCTAGCAAGGACTGTAGCCTGGGGAGCTGACTAGGCTACAGTCCTGCTAGCAAGGGAGCTATCCCAGCTAGCGCTGTTCCTGGACCTGCCACTGCAGACCGGCCGGTCACTGCTGCAACCACTACAGCTCCAAACTTATCTGCCCAGGCAAAAGCTCCTTTAGCCAGTGCTGGCCCAGGCCCGTACTCCCCTGGCAATGTCCCTGAACCCCTGGCTCATTGCTGGACCTGCGGCCTCCCCTGAGACCGATGTTAACTCAACCACCCCAGGCCTAAAAGTAAATCCTGGATTGTTGTTGATGCAGCTTCACCTCGTCCCACAGCCGTGTGCCAAGCCTCAGCAGTCCAGCCCTTCTCCCATTTCCTCCAGTGAGTCCCCCAGCTCGGGTCTCCACAACACTGGTGCTCCAGCCAGCCCGGATCCCCACTACGCCAGTTCTGGAGTCTTAGGATCATTGCTGGGCTCGGTTATGGTAGCCTGTCAATTTTCACGCAAAGGAGCCGTATAGAGAAAAAGTGCAAAATGCATTACTCTGCAAGACTTTAAACTGAGCCAGTCCACTTTTTTTTTAAAGGATGCAATGATGGGTACTGAAATTGTCTACTCTGAAATTGTCTACTTTAGATTTAATCCTTTCTCAGGACTAACACTCATAAACACTGTTGTCGTGGTGCCAAACGGAGAGCAAACTGACAAGCCTGTAACACAATATCAGGGGTAACAATCCACAATAAAGAACACACCTTCTGTAATCCAAAGAGACTATATAGCCTACCTAATTAACAAAAACCAACAGGTGTGTGAGGATAATCACATATCAACCAGGTGTGTGCATAATAAGGATAGACAAAAGGTATAAAAGATCACATGAAACAAAGTTTCTAGAAGCTGGTGCCATAATCCCATAAATCTAACAAATCATTAATACATAAATCATTAGTCTTAGTGTATGGCTCTTCCCTAAGCATAAAACAGGAAAGTCATTACAGTGCTAGAGTACAGAACCAAAATAACAAAAAATGGTCACTGTCCAATTAATTATGTTGCTCACTGTATATGTAGACTCCTCAAACTCATTTTCATTTTGTGTTTTTGTGAATTATCTGGACAAACATTTTCTAAAAAAATCTGTGAATAATATTAATAACACTAGCTATCTACCTGATAGATGTTTGTTTTTCGGGGGATATGTACATCTATTTTTATTCCCACCCAACTTGTTATGTCCAATTCCACTTTGACCTTGATTTGTCTGCAACACCTAAGAATGTGCAGGATAGTCGTAAACTGGACACATGCTTCTTTTATAAAACATGTCAAACATGCGATACTTATCCCACTGCTTGTCCAACATGAAAGCATTTAGTTGATACATGCGTGGAAGGTTTCACATTCATCAACTACACAACCACGTTTAAATTCACAGGAGACCTGAACACAAGGATTCGCTAGAAAGCAACTTGACCAAGTACCCTTGTACAAATATCTATCCCTCTACCCCAGACATTAAGCTGAGTTTTTAAAAAGATGTCAAATCTGTAATAGAAATGTTTATTAAAAACGTTCCTGCTCTAGTCTTTAAATCAGGTGGCTGGTAGCCTGACAGTGAATGTAACCAGTATCGAAAACCAGTGCCGGCAATTTCATGAGAAATCTATAATTTAAATGACTTCAAATCTGTTACATAAATGTTTACTAAGAAATAGCAAACAGTGTGTTCTATTTGTTTTTGTAACTCTGAGGTCTGTGCCTCTCTGTACATTCATCTTACACAGTGATAAACAGGAATTTGCTAAGAAAAAAAGCTAATATTAATGAAGAGTAACATGACAGAAACACATAAAATTGTTACCTTGCTATTGTATGGAGCCATTACATTCCAATCAGTTCTCTTAAAACATCCAGAGTGAAAAACGTTTTAGCTATTTAGGACTCTCCAAAAATGAGTGAGTTAGAAACAATCCTTAAATCAATCATTCTAGCAGGACATTGACCCTAATTTGTCTTGTAAGTCACTCTTGAGAAGAGCACCTACTAAATTACTATAATTTTGAAATATGTATTCTAAGGCCCAGAGCTTGCAAGTGAGGAGACAGATTCATTCAAATTCAGCTTGAACAACCACAGTAACTGGAGAGAAAGAGCACCAGTTTCTTGGCAAAGGAAGAAGTTCTTAAGTGCTAAACTGCAAATTTGCTTAATTCGATGTGGGTCTGAGATCTGTTTTCTTTAAGGGAATAACCATAGAAGATTGTTTGACAATGAGCGACAATGTTCCAACAAAGCGTATTGCTGTGTTACGATAGGTAAGTAGAACACAGGACACGGCCATAATATACTTTGACTCGGGCACCAGATTCTCATTACTCACTGGGTCTGGAATGTGGATACTGTATAAACCGAAACTGGCTTCTGATCCATTGTCAGAAAACCTGACTATTCAAAATTCAACATAACATGCTTTGACACTTTCTGTGTCACAGCTGTGTCCTTCATAAAAACTAGATGACAACAGGTGGTCATAATGTGTGTGCCAATCTTCTACTTTATGCTTTTTGATGTACACTGCACTCAGCAGCTAAGTTAAAACATTGTAATTTAATATGGAATACATCAGCAATGTGACATTTGTATCATGGAAGGAGAAAAGGTTGGGAAGATTGTACTGATGCTAAGAATAGACCATGTCCATCATTGACTTTTGGTTTCTGTTACCAAAGGTATTTGTGAGCATCAAGCTCCTTCCACAGTCAGTCCAGTGTTGGATTTGGGGATTATTCCTTTCACAAGCACTGCCTATTTGGCGGCTCATAAATATTGTCAGTCATATCCTTTTCATGAGAAAGGCTGGTCAGTGTTTCCAGACCAATTTCAGAAGACCAACGGTGGCATCAATAGTAAGAATACACAAGAATGACAATATGTAAGTTACAATGATATAACATAATAAAGTGTTCAATATACAGTGCCCTACTGCAGAATTATTGCAACCGTACATCTCAGAAGTTCTCCCAAATTACATTCTCAGGAAACTATTTTTAAATCCTGAATTACGTTATATGTCAACATTTTGTGTGTTTTTACATTTCAGCTGCAAGTTTTGCTATTAGGCTATATTCATACTCCTATTATGTTGCACCTGCACATTTAGTTTTGTGGATTCATGCGAGAACATTCCACACATTCCATAGCATGCAAAACTATATTCTAATACTCGCGGTTAAGGTTAGGGTTAAGGTTAGGTATGATGTTACTGTGGTTAAGGTTAGGATTAAGGTTACGGTTAAAGGGGACCACTGACAAAATTCTATAATTTGTCTATGTTCCTAAATTGTTTGAAGTATTTACTAGATGTTCTGGCTCATCAGTCAGCTCTCTCACTCAGGGAGAACAGCGTAGAGTTAGTGTGAGTGCTACATCAGTTGGAGACAAAGGGTCCTTGCAGAGGAATCCATTTGATACAACTTTGTGAAATAACGTTCATTTGCGTGAAGAAAACCCCAACATCTGGAACTCCAATTGCTTTTAGTACAGTGCTCATAAGTTTGCATACCCTGGCAGAAATTTTGGCATTGATTTTGACAATATGACTGTTCATGCAAAAATCTGACTGTTATTTAAGGATAGTGATGATGTGAAGCCATTAATTATCACATAGTTGTTTGGCTCCTTTGTAAACCATACTGATAACAGAAATCTCTTGACACCAAGCCAAGATTAGGTAGACCAAGGAAGATTTCTTTAAAAAAACACGCTGGATTTACCATCTGTACATACCATCAACCCAGTGTTTGCGATTTCACATCTATAGACCTCAACAGTCCCGCCCCTCCTCCGGTTCCGGAAGTAAATTTCCCATTCATTTCTCCCATAGACATCTGGAAAAATCTGTCTCTAAAATTTTTAAACCATGCCTTAGGCTAACCAGCTATGACGTGACCCATAAGCATACAACATATCATTCTGAGTGAAAAACAAACAGAAAATCCAAAAAAATCTAAGGTACAACACTGGGTACCTCTTTTTTTGGGGATTTTCTGTTAGTTTTTTTACTCAAAATGATATGTCGTATGCTTATGAGCATAAGAAAATAAAACAAAAATGTTACTCAAATCTACAGATGGGTTGGCCTATAATCTAACCAGTAACCTAACCATTGCTAACTGCCAACATTAGACAAAAGATTTGTAATTCTATGTCTGATTAGGGCAGTAAGCCCACAATTCAATCAACTTTCCTGGTAAAAATAAATCCTGCTGATATTTGGAAATGTAAAGGTTTTACACATCACCTTAATGATCATGTAAGACTGCAAATGTCCTAGAAGCTATAGTTAGAGTGTTTTTCCCATGTTCATTGCAGTGCTTATTGATGATCTCAAAGCAGAACAAACAGTCCAATATCACCAACAATGCATTGCGTGAAGAGTCTCAAAGACGAACTTCACATTACTTTCCTGTTCCTTTTCTTTTTATTTATTATTTTTCATCATTATTTTTTCATCTCTTCCTCGCTGTCTGCCTCCCTCTCCCTCCTCCTCCTCCCTGGTTGCTGGTACGCTTCAGGTGCTCCAGTCAGACCCTATGATTAGGGTAATATGTGAAGACGTTGGTGAGAGTCGCACCTGTTGCCCCTGCGTTGCCTGCAGCCCTGGGTCCTCGACAGACTGACAAGCACACTCCTGGATAATCAGTTCTTCTTACAATAGCACCGCTGCTGCTCCCCATGAGTGCCGGACAAGGGCGATTTTTCTCCCCTCTCCCCACCGCTTCAACCTTGTGTTCTCATATTCGCCAAACTCCTGATGCCTCATTACTAGGCCATTCATAATTATAGCCAGCCGAATCCCTCACTTCCAGGGGCTTTCAGTGCTTGAAAGATTTACCGGCATGTTTTACAGCTCTGCTATTGTTTTCCCTAACCCATTTCCTTTTCTTTTGCCACTCTCCCTCCATTCTCAATCCACCACTGACACCTTCACCTACCTGCCAATAAGGCAATGAAAGCTTTCAGCTTGGTCCACATGCAGGGGCCCCACATGACAACCCTAGCGGTATATGGCGTGTTCCATTTAGATTTGACACAGTGCCAGGAGGAAAATCAAGTGACACGGGCCACACAGGGTGGGAAATATGATCCTACTCAATTGTGGAGAGTTTATATAATGTGTGATGACAAAGTGCTTTATGACTTTGCAGTGTTTGTCGGGCTCCGGCTGCGATCGAGGCCTTATACAGGCAGGCCCCTGGTGACCTTGGCTTGTCAAGCGTTCTCATTTTCACCAGGAAGAAGTCTGTGTTCAGCTGCTGTTGAAGATTGTTGTGCTGCATTAAGCGAGACGGCAGCCGATACAGGACCAAGGACTTTGAGGTTATCTGGGCTCCAAGCCCCGCCCCTACACATACCTTCTTTTATTTGGAAATACAGTACTATTTACATCTCTGCATTTGCCTGAGTGGGTGGCTGTTGAACTGCTTCAATAATTTCTGGGACTATACTAAAGTTATATATTAAATTTAGCTTCTCATGAAAGCAAAGCATGCGAGCAAATTGGAACGGGATTTGAGTGAACTACAGAGTGCACCTTGTGTTAGTTGACCTTTTGGAGTGACAGCCTTCATGTCCTCTTTAATTTCCCCCCAGTACACTCAAGTACAGTGTCATAATTGTATATAAGTATGTACATCAATGTTATGAAACAGAAATAGTAACAGCTGATGTTTTTGAATAGCAATGGATTTCAATAACCCTGTATTATAACCCTGTATCATTAGGTTATGAAGCAGTAAACTCTTGTTGTGTCTAAATTTGTAGACATATGTTGTTAAGAGTTAGTTCTACAAATAGCTCCAGGAGAGATAAGTAGATTTTATTATATAAAGTTTTTTGGACATATTCATTCGCACAGCTATGCTCCATTGTTACTGATCCATTGTTATTGCTCTGCCATATTGGCATACCTATTTATCTACCTCTCTAAACAGACTTCTCTTACACAAACTGTATATACTGTAGATTTTCTACTGAATACTTTGAGTATCCTCCATTTGTACTTGTATTTTCATGTGTAACTTCATGTTGTATTGCAATATTATGTTTTATCTGAGCCAGGTTGCTGATGTATTTATATATATTTTATATTCAGAATGTTGACACCACTCACATCCTCTGTTTTGAACAGTTTTAACATTTCCTTTAAACAATTTCATTCTTTAGTTTATATGCACCATGTCTTGGGTTTTCCTGTAATCTTCTAGGTATAACATCTTGCTACCTTCTTTTTGGCAGTGTGGTGCCAGGCTAACAACCTCACCCTCAATGTCAGCAAGGCCAAGTTGATGATTGTGGACTACAGGAAGCAAGAAAGAACACACTCCCCCATTCTCAAAGGTGTGGAAGGAAAGTGTCAACAACATCATGTTCCTTGCAATAAAAAGGACCAAACATTTTCTACACACAGACACAATCATGAAGAAGGAATAAACGTGCATCTTCCCACTCATGAGTTAAGCAAAGTTTCTAACCATATGCCATAAGACTACTGTAAATAGCTGAACTGGTATACCCATACTATCCCATTGACACTACCCTGCATGACACTACCTCTAGAATTCATTGCGCCCCCAACATCTATCATATTCTCTTAGTTATCTAACCCTTAGCATTTTCCAAATACACTATATACACAACAGGTCGGACCTTGAAGCAAATGGGCTACAGCAGCAAAAGACCACACCGGGTGCAACTGTTGGAAACAGAGTCTAACATTTGCACGGCCCCACCAAAATTGAACAATAGAAGATTGAAAAAATGTAGTCTGTTGTAAGAGAAGTATTGGTTAAACCACTCAAATATATCTATGATCAGGTGTTACACCTCCTAGAGTTGATCCTAGGCCTGGTTTCATATATGTTCTTTAGATATCTAAATAAAACAGAGTGGAAATGTCCCTATGAAGTCTATATAAATTGATATATACATTTGATATATACAGTGGTATGCAAAGTTTAGGCACCCCTGACAATTTCCATGATTTTCATTTATAAATAAGTGGGTGTTTGGGTAAGCATTTTCATTTTGACCTATCAAATATAACTGCAAGACTCAACAATATTCCGGTAGTGAAATTAGGTTTATTGGATTAACAGACAATTTGTAATATACATCCAAACAAAATTAGACAGGTGCATACATTTGGGCACCCTTGTCATTCCTGTAACTACCTCGCAACTTGCTCCTCTTACAGGCCCCTCAGCCTCCTCAATGTCATTGTAAAGGTCCTCGCAAAAGTGTTAGCAAGGCGCCTAGAGGTGACCCTCCTATCAGTCATCTCAAAGGAACAGGCTTCATTAAGGGTAGATATTAATTTGCTAACATTATTTATTCAAAACAGTTTACAAAATCTCAGGAACTTGTGGTATCAATTGATGTTGAGAAGGCCTTTGACAGAATTGAATGTGAATACTTATTTGCCGATGTTAAAAAGTTTAGTTTTGGCTACAAATACATTGCTTGGATTAGGCTGCTGTATGCATCCCCACAGGCCAGTGTCTGTACCATTGATAATCACTCTGACTACTTCACCCTGGAACATGGGACAAGACAGGGCTGCCCTCTTTCTCCCCTCCTTTTCGCCATCGCTATCTATCGATGTGTCTTACGGGAGGGAATTGAACATAAGCTGTCATTATATGCTGATGAATTGGTGCTATATATACTCAATCCAACAACGTCTTTAACCAACTATTCTTTTTACTTCAGTGATATAAATTCAGTGGTGGGCTCACACTTCCCAATTTTCAATATTACTTTTGGGCTGCCAACCTTCGGAAACCGCTATTCTGGTTGCACTCCCCAGACAGATCTTGGTGCCTGCTAGAAAGTCTTTCCTGCTCCTCCTTTTCTCTCCCTGTCTTGCTCCGCTCTCCCAACATTGTAATACTATCCACACTCAAAATTTGGTATTCCTCTACATCCATTTTGGGCCTGTTATTAACAACCACATATTTACTCTGTATTTAATCTGTGGGTGACCTTCACTCTCTGGAAAAAGAATGGCATTAAAACTTTCAATGATCTTTATGAGAATTGAGTTTTTTCTAGTTTTGCAAATGTGGCTGTTAAACACGCTTTGCCCAATCACATTTTTTGAGTTATCTGCAGATGAGACATTTTGTCTCCTCTGAATTTGTTGACTTCCCATTACTACCCCCCCACCCAGCCCTGGAATGAGCTATTACATTTTTAACCTTTCACAAATCTTTTCTTGGACAGCCTGATCTCTCAGAATTCTATGAAATGACCACGGACCCTTAACTTCGAAATCCGTGGCAGTGTTACGGAATGGCAGACAATTCTGTGAAATTAACATGGACCAAAATCTGTGGCAGTTTCACGGAAAAGTCTGTGATGAGCATACAGTGAGAACTTGCTTTTAACTCAATCTAAGCCTTACATAAACCCTTACCCTAACCTTACACACTCAGAAAACTTGCTGTTAAGTCCATGTAACATGTATGACGTTTTAATGTAATGTTTGGAAACATGGTGACAGTGAGGAAAAAACGGTTAATAAGCACATTTGCAACACGTCTGCATCGCGCTGGAATAAAAACAAAATACATGCAAAGTGTCCGCCTGGATTTGAACTTGTAAGCTCTGGGATGTGAGTCGCATGTTGATACGCCCATGCACCATGCCCATGCTTCCAACGTGCAAAATCTATGCTATTTACACTCTGCTACGTCATCATACGATTCCGTGAAACTGGCCAGGATTTTGAAGTTAAGGTTCCATGTTCATTTCGCAGAATTCTGTGAGATCACGTTATGTTGGATTATGTCCTGTGATAAACACTCCACTAATATACCTAAAACTGCTTGGGAGCAGGAACTGGGTCTTGAATTTTCAAAAGATTTCTGGGATAGAGTGATCGATAGAACAAGATCCACTTCATCTTGTGCTCGACTTGTACTCATTCAGTTCAAGGTGACCAACAGAGTTCATTACTCTAAGTTCAGACTGTCCAGAATGTATCCCACAGTGATGGATGTGTGACAGATGTAATTCCTCCCCATGCAACCTCTATCATGTTTTTTTACTTGCTCAAAATTGAGCAATTACTGGACCTTTGTATTCCATACCCTTTCAGAGGGACACATAAAATTAATTTAAATCCATGCCCCCTGATAGGGGTGTTTGGAGTCCCAGGGGATTCCCTCTCGCTAAATTATAAAAAGGCAGATATCATTGCTTTTACTACACTATTAGCCAGACACAGTTTTATGCTACAGTGGAGGTCCTGTCAGCCACCCTTAGCCTCTCAGTGGCTATGTAATGTCTTGTCATTTTTTAAACTTGAAAAAAGTAAGTATTCCATGAGGGGACCACACTCAAAATACTTAGACAAATGGCAGACGTTTATTTCTTACTTTAATAGCTTGCAGAGGCTCCTCTTAGATCTGAGTTAGAACCTATGATGCTCCTAGACCATCAAGTGAAATTGATTTTCATTACTGTCTGTATTTGTATGTATGTTAGTGTGTTGTCCTTTTGTCTAGGTGTTTGCGTTTTTCATCTTCTTTCAAAGTCTCCCAGGTTGACTCCTCCACATCATCTCTATGGCTGGGAGAGACAGCCTGTTGGTTAACGGATGCAGGTAAACTGAGGTGCCTTCTACAAAAAGGTAGGCATGCAGACATGTCAAAATGTTTCAAGGAGTAAACAAATGAGCATTGTAATGGACTCCCCCCCTTCCATGGAGACTGAGTTTGTGGCTCCATTCCTACAGACTCTGTGGTGTTTTCTGTTCACCCAACATATCATACTCATTCTCATCTTTTCCAACCAGTAGATCATAGGTGTGCCTGTTTACCATGCAAACCAGGTTCAAATCAGTAAATTACAACTTTATTTAAGGTATTGTGCTTGTGTTGTTAGCTGTCGTTTATTGTTACTTGCTTATTAGTTCAAGTTGTTTCATATAATTCTAGAACATATTCCCTAAGTCCTTTTTGTTTGTTAATGATTTCAGCATTTACATTAAATCTTTATTTAAAAAAACTAATATATATAATAATATATTTTATATATACACATAACAAGGGGTGTTATGCATGGTGGCAAAAGAACACAGCATTCCAAGACAAACACTTGCTACCCACAGTAAAATTTGGTGGAGGTTGAGAATAATGTAGAGGAATCAGTCACAAAGTTGAAGTTACACCAGGGTTGGATATATCAACAACACAATGACCCAAAACACTGCTTAAAATCTACTCTGGCATTATGCAGAGGAACAAGTACAATGTTCTGGAATGGCCATCCCAGTCCCCAGACCTGAATATCATTGAAAATCTGTGGGTTGATTTGAAGTGGGCCATCAACCCTAACTGAACTGGAGATGTTTTGCAAGGAGGAATGGTCCAAAATACATTTATCCAGAATCCAAACACTTATTATAGCAATAGCAAGTGTCTAGAGGCTGTTATTTTTGCTAAAGGAGGCTCAACTAAATATTGATGTGATATTTCTGTTGGGGTGCCCAAATGTATGCACCTGTCTAATTTAATTTTGATGCATATTCCACATTTTCTGTGCATCCAATAAACCTCATTTCACTAGCTCATAGGAGTTTTAGTTATTGAAAAGTGTTCTCCAGGCAGATCTGCCTTGGAGGCAGAAATTATTTGATTGGTTGATTTAAAACAGAGAGCGGAACTCAAATTACATTTACTTTTGATTGATAATTAAAAAGTATAAATATATACATATATACATCACACAGGATTACATTTTAACACTCCAGTGGGGTTAATGTTAGGGTTAAGGTTATAAATAAGGTAAGATATGATTTAAGACTGAGAAACTATGCTCATATGCACATTTCCGATGTCATGTGAGGTCCAACCTCAGTTTTGAATCAACCCATCATTTGATTTGCCTCCAAGGCAGATCTGCCTGGAGAACACTTTTCAAAACCTAAAACTCTGAAATTGCTGATCCAAACACCACATCATTTATAAATGAAAATTATGGAAATTGTCAGGGGTGCCTAAACCTTTGCATACAACTGTATATAATAATGTATAGTTGGCAAATGTATAAATCCTCAAACATATGTCCTGACTTAAAGCTTCCATGTAGAATGAGCAGTGTGATTATACAGCTTGGCAACACATGCTTGGAGGGGTCGCCTCTGAGGTGTTGCCAATGTGATACGGCTTAATGTAAATAAAATGGTATTGAACATGATGAATTGGGAGGGGAGAAAATATGGTGAAAAAGTTAGAGTTTTTTTCCTACTTACCCAGATTCAGACAAATATTTGGATACCATTTTTTTGATTCTCCGTGCCATCAGAGTTGACAAAGTTGTTGCCAGTCAAAGATCGCATGATGCATAGTAACTTGTAGTCTTTAAGAAGACTAGGTTCTATTAGTAAAATGATTGCAATTATTGCCCTTACTCTTTTCATTTTATAGACTTAGCAGCTTGGTTATGGCAGTGAAGAGAGAAGCCAGCAAGAGAGGGCATGACTATAATAATATATATATATATATATATATATGCCAAGTCTTCTTTCAGTTTAGCTGATCTAATTCTAGCCTCAATCAGTAAGATTAGACAACAGTCCTTGCCTTGGCCCAGCCAATAGAGGAAGTCATCCTACAGCAGTTCACAAAAACCTTCCACAAGCAGTGTGTATAGATGGATGTGTGGAGCAAGCAGGACCACAAAATCCCCCTAACAGACCAGGCTAGTAAGGGCTAACAACCCTAGCATTGATCCAAGCAGACACTCAGCCCTCTAACCTGCTGAGTGCTCAGTTCCAGAGAACAATAGAGTTCAGAGGCGCATCAATATAGTGTTGTATTGAGTGCTCTCCGTTTAGCAGCAAGATTGATTAGGTTAAGCCTTGTAACTGGTAGCCAACCATTGTCAAAACCAAAGTGTTGCTTCGGGCAACTCATTCAGAATTCCTTCATCCAGAATTCCACAAATAACTTGGTGACTGAAAAACTTTTTTTTTCAGCCATGTTATGTGGTCCTGGAAAGAAAAACGTGGAATTAGATGACTACTGTGTCTGACAATTGTGTCTAACTATTGTGTCTGACAGATGGGGATGATAAACACATTGGATGAAGATGGACAAGGGCTATACTATGTTCCAAATGACACCCTATTCCCTACATCATTTTGGGGGTTTAATGAAAGGTAAAACTTTATTCAGGAAACGTGTGGCCAGGTGGATGCCCACCAGATAAAGCAAGGGCTTTCTAGGCCAGGAATTCACTGTAGGTCCCTTAAGACACTAAATGATGTACAAGTGCATTTATTACAGTAGCTCTCTATAAATCTAAGGTTGGCCTGAACTCCAGGGGGAGGTTAATGGATTACAAAGGGATGCTATATCGAACCTCCAAGAGAAGTTTATACACCTCATCAATATGTGAAACGCTATTGATTATTCAGACCTTGACAGACAAATTAAATTCATAAACTTGATAACTTACTGGAATATCTGCATTGCCTGTTGGTTCGATCTTAGTAAAATGGTTTGTTTGGGGTTATATATAAAATCTGGTAAAACATTTTTGTATTCATACCAGGTGAAGGCAAATAATCTTCTATTTTTCTGGGAAAACTCAGCCGCATCAAACTCGGAAAGTAGCTTGCTGTTTACTTGTTTTGGCTTTTTTGATACATGTTTATCTATATAAATGTAATTGATAAAAATACAGTGTTATATTCCTTAAAAACATTGCGCACCCCAGCTTTTCAGTAACAGACACAGTCACTCATTTAGGGAAGTTTAAGTTTAGAGAGGATTTTTTACCTTGTCGTCTTTTGGATTTGATCTAGCAACCATTCTGTTACACGTCAGATGATATAAACATGTCAGATGAGATAAATACTGGGCTATCAGTAAGAATGCAGAGGTAGAGAACAAGAATATACGTGGGAAGAGTGAGAGAATAAAGTGAGGAATGTGTAGAAGGAGAAGAGGGATGAGTAGGAAGAAAAAAGAGAAAGGGAGATATGGCTGACAGAGTAGAGGATCAGTTAATCCAATGTATTTGTCCTCGACACATTTCTATTTGCATCCATATGCTGATGCTAACATCCAATCTATTTAAAGCAATGCATTTACATATGCTTTGTTAGCTTTGGTACTGCAAATTCATACAAGATTGACACATTTCTGCTTTTACCAGGCTGAATGTATCGTATTCTGCAGTTTGACAATACAGTGCACCATGTACAGTAGACACCTTTTAAATGCACTGTACATTGGGGGATAGGCTATGTTTTACTTGGCTGTTCAACTAGTTGATGTTGGTCGAGGCATTATGATAGCAGAATTTGCAGAGGAAAATGGGAAAATTTGGGAAACATTTGGCAGGCAACACCATTCTGGAAAATTTACAGGTGTTTGATGGTACAAAAAGGCAACATCAGTTAGTGGCAGTAGGCCAGATGTGTGATTCCAAGTGCCTACTGTTGATTAAGACATACTGTACACTGCTCCTGTGTGATGCTTTTAATTTAACGTTTATTTTACCATGTAAGTTAATTTGTCGTTTACAGCAATGACCTGGGAGCAATTAGGGTAAAGTGTCTTGCTCATGGACACAGCAACATTTGGCTCAGTCGGGAATCAAACTGGCAACCTTCTGTTCAATAATGTATTTTTTACACTCTTGGAACCATCGTCTGTGATGTTCATAGTTGTTGTCAATGAATATGATAACATTCTCAAAGTGGACAGGACTAAAGGAAGTGCCCAGAGGGATAGTACCTACGATCTGATAGTTTAGTGTGTCATAGGCAGCAGGTAGATCTGGGTTGACCTGTATTGAAACCTCATTGGTTGAATTTGAGGATCTGTTTTCAGCCATTTATTATTCTTTATTAGACAGAAAAACATTGAAACATTCAAACACGTGCTGCTACAGCACATTAGCATTAGAGGCAACAACTTAGGCCACTGAGCAACACCAAACATGGGAGCAATAAAAATGTGTTCAGAGACCAAAGGATTTGGGAAGGAAAATCACAAGAATTACAGGTCTGAATATTTTGTCCAAGTGTTTAGTCTTTTTAAATCATCAAACAAACAACAAATGGTTAGGGATGATTAAATGCTCAGGCACCCAATCCTTATCTACCATTTAAAAGTAATTGAAAATATAGGGAAAAGGTTTACTGGGGTTAGAGAAGGATTTTTTTTAAATCAATCATTAAAAAACAATTTTATTTACATCAAGACTTTTCAGAAAAAGCATACAGATACAAAGCCTAAAACCCCAAAGAGCAATCAATAAAATGGTGAAGACCAGTGGCTAGGAAAAATGTAATAGAAAGGTTAGAATCAAAGAGAACCACTAAGATCTGGGAGCAACTGTAGTTAGTCATCTTTTGGCAGTGCAGAGATTATAGGAGTACCTGACCATGTTAGTGAGAAAATACATGTGGTACCAAGTCAAACTCTGACCAGTGACAGAAGCCTTTAGGCCATGTGCTCCTTAAACATGCTAATAAGGTGTGAGATCTTCAGGTGTGAAAAAAATTGCTCCCTAGTGCTCATGTCACCACAAAGCTTTGAAAACCTCAACCAAAACAAATGTGCTGTGAAAATAAGTGAAAACTTATTGGTGCCTCATAGTCTGGAAATATTTACAAAGATGCACACATACTTTTGCCACTCACAGATATTGGATCATTGTCCTCAATAAATAAAAGACCAAGTACAATATTATGGCCTCATTGGTTTAATTGGGTTTTCTTTATCTCTTTTTAGGAAAATAAATTCTGATGATTTTAGCTCATATTTATGCAGAATTATAGAAGATTCTAAAGGGTTCACAAACTTTCAAACACCACTGTAATACAGTATCATAAAATGGATCTCTTGCAATAGACATTACAATCATGCAATTGCTTTGCTGGCCAACATTGGTTGTAGTAATAATATTAGCACAAAGCCACTAAATTATAAGCAGTATTTAGCTTGCTTTGGTGGAACATGTGTATTGTTGTGCTGTAATAGTTAGCCAAATCTATTTAGTTCTATTTTGTTGCTGAGTTAGTTAATATGCATAGCTTGCTAGTGTTTATGACAAATGTTTGTCATGTTACAAGTAGGGAGAAACCTCCCCTATTTCCTTGTGCAGAGGTTTCTGGGAAATGTATCCTAAAAAACATGCATAGATAAGCAGTTGATTTAAAGGTGAAATTAGAGTCAGGTGTTTTCAATCAATGGGATAACAATCAGGTGTGAGTGGGCATCCTGTTTTATTTAAAGGTACAATATGTAATATCAATCAAAACAATAACAAAATACATACTTTGCATTAAAAGCAAACATCACTATACATATATTATATATATTTCTTAGTTGTGTACTTTCATTATCCTAAATGTTTCCACTAACTTTCAAATCCAGAGAAATTTGTAATATAATTCGAAGACACGGGACGTTTCATTTTGTCGCCCGTAAATACAACCTGTGACTGCTGTAGTTGTTCTAAGTTCCAGGGAGCCGCCAAACATAACGTGAGTAAAGTTACAATTTTTCAACAATATATTACTTTGTCAGTAACCATTTTTTCTGCTGGAGACGCTAGATTGGAAGGTTGTCATTGACGACGATAACAAAACCCATGATCCCAAGAAACCTCCCGACGTCATCCAAGTACATCTTTTGCTATTGTTTTGACTGAGAGCCCCCTGGCAGCCAAAAATTACATATTGCACGGTTAAAGAACAGGGATATTAGTTCCACATTTGGCATGAACAAAGAACATTTATGAGGATCTCAGGAAACAAGTTGTTGAAAAAAGGTTGGGAAAAGGTTAAAAGACCCTCTCTATAGAGTTTGGACTTCACAAATCCATAGTCTGACAGATTCCATTTGTAAACAGACCATTGAAGTCTTCTGATACCCTCCACAGGATTGGTCAACCAACAAAGATCACTCCAAGAGCAGGGTGAATAGTAGTCTGTTAGGTCACAATCCTAACCAGGGTAACTTCTAAGCAACTAGATGCCTCCCTCACATTGCCTAATGTTAATGTTTGAGTCCACCATCAGGGGAACACTGAACAACAATTGTGTTCATGGCCGTTTGCAAAGTGAAAGCCGCTCCTCTCCAAAAAGAACATTGCTGCTCGATGTGCAGTTCATGCAAAAATATCTGAATGTTATGTAAGGGTAGTGATCATATGAAGCCATTAATTATCATACAGCGGTTTGGTTCCTTTGTAAACCATACTGATAGCCAGAGTTGGGTAAGTCACTTATTAAACGTTACTTTTACATTTGTTAAAAGTAATCTGATTACTGTAATCCGATACTTTTACAACTGTAAATGCAACTTTTAATTGCATTGTTACAGACACACAAGGTGACACACACAGGTTAAAATGGCAATTAAAGGTTAATATCCCACACCTGTAGCATTTTAAATAGCAATTAGTGTCTGTACAGAAAGAGTAAATAGGTAGGTTAGCTCACATGTGGATGCACTAAACAAGCTAGATACTGAGCCATGGGGAGCAAAAAAGAACTGTAAAAAGTACTGCGTAATAAGGTACTGGAACTGCATAAAGTTGGGAATGGATATAAAAAGATATCCAAAGCCTTGAAAATGCCAGTCAGTACTGTTCAATCACTTATTAAGAAGTAGAAGATTTTGGGATCTCTTGATTTGAAGCCAAGGCCAGGTAAAGCATGAAAGATTTCAGCCAAAACTGCCAGAAGAATTGTAAGGGATACAAAGAAAAACCCACAGGTAACCTCAGGAGTCACACAAGCTGCTCTAGAAAAAAAAGGTTTGGATGTTTCAAGGAGCACAATACAATGATATTGAACAAAAATTTGCTGCATGGTCGATTGGCCAGAAAGAACAGTTTACTTCCAGTGCCGCAAAAAAGCCAGGTTACAATATGCCCAAAAACAACTTGATATGCCTCACAGCTTCTGGCACACTGTAATTTGGAGTGACAAGACCAAAAATAGAGCTTTATGGTCAGAACCACAAGTGCTGTTTGGAGAGGGGTCAACAGGGGCCTATAGTGAAAAGACTACCATCCCCACTGTGAAGCATGGTGGTGGCTCACTGATGTTTTGGGGGTGCGTGAGCTCAAAAGAAACAGGGAAACTTTGGAGGGACTAAGTTGCCGCATCTCTGACATTTCCTGGGCCTCCTGCACGTGGCATAGTTGGCTAAGTCGCTGCATTGCAGGACAGTCTATGTCATGATGGTCATGAGTTTGAGCCTGACCATGGGTTCTCTGACTTTCCCCGGGCCACCTACATGAGGTAGTGCAAAATGGCTTAGTGCTGCCCGGGTTTTGGGTTAGATAAATCAGATTATCTATTGTGCCGCATCGTTCTCCACCAACTCCTTGTGTCCAGGTCAGGTGTCTGTAAATTCAATAGTGGAAGTATAGTCGTCGGTGAATGTAATCATCCCGTGCATGATCTGACTAAATGCTTCCATGTTGGATGATCAGTGCGAAAAGAAACGGCGGCTGGGCGACATGTGTTTAGAATAACCTTGTGTGCGCCCCTCACCATCCCACAGATCAGGGCAGGGTTATTGGAAATTGAGAAGGGATAAAAATCAGGAAAAATAAATACATTTTACTTTAACTGAAACCTGGCAACAGACTGACAATATGTTTTCACTCAGTGTAGCCACTCACCCTGTTTCTAGTTACCTGTGCCACACCCAACACACTGGTCATGGTGAGGCCTTGCTGTATTGTACAAATCATTAACAAATTAACTGAACTGTAATGTCCCTCATTTGAATACAATAATGTTTAATCATCATGCTCCCTAACCAATATTCTTGTATATTATCCTCGCAAAACGAATGAATCATTTGTCTATGAACTAGCAGAACTACTCACAGTTGCCGAATCGTGTTGAGGCCAACAGAGCAAACTAGGTCAAGTGTGTGTGTGCGTGTGTGTGTGTGGAGAAATTGACATGCTGGATGATAGTAAAACAGTCCAGAACAGCAATGAAATCAGAGGTGAGTTTGGTGAGTCAACATGAATATTCATATCACTGAGTGGTTCGGGAGTTTTGACTTGTAGCTGGTTCGAATCCCGACTATGGCAAATGCCATTGTGTGCTTGAACAAGGCACTTTACCTTAAATTGCTTCAGTGCGATGTCACTCTAATTCTGCAAAATGACAAAATTTAATTTTTATGTAAAAAATATTACACATGCCTTTGTTTAACATGAAAAAATGTTTTGCAGGCCGTGCGTTAGGTTTTAATTAACTTTCTAATCTACCATTGGATCCCTGCGAGACTCCTATATTCAGTAGCATCAGTCTCGTTCAAGGCTAAGCTTACATCAACGTTGTTTGCTGGCAGCGTGCCACCAAATGGTTGCTAGATTAACAGAAGTCCATTCTCAAACAAAGCACAAGCATTGAGAAAATGACTTGCATATTTAGCTCAAATACATTTATGTTAGGAGCCAATAATAGGAACACTGATACTCTGGATTGTAGTACAGTCATATGCAGAATCGTCTACAGGAGTAGATCGAAAGCAGGGTCTGTCTGCAACATGAAATCATGTTTCATGTCTGTCAGTGACTTTTCTTGTTCTTTAACAGTCTGTAAGATTTCAGACGTGTGAGCTAGTAACGTTAGCCATTGGGTACACTTCTGGCTGCAGAGTGGTCAACACACACAACTGCTCGAGAGAATATACATTTAGTGACATGGTTACCACAGTAACCTTATAAAGTGACAGCATTGTTTCGGTTAAAAGACTCAGTCAAAAAAGTTAAGATAAGCCTTTTATAAAGGCTGCTATTTTATAAAGGCTGCTATTACAGGCAATGTTATCACATTCTCCGTTGTTGGCTACCGGTAAATACAAAAATAAAATTCTACTGTATACTGAAGTTTTGTAATTAATCACAGACTTACAAATTTAATAAAGGTAAGTGGCCATAAAAAATGTTGTGATAATCAAAATTTATTACAATTATATACATTTTGTTTCACGTCAGATGTTCATACATTCACAATTACAAGCTTGGTTCATTTTATTCATACAGAACCTTTGCAAAACTTCAGTGGTTTAAAAGGCATGAATAACAACTCTCATTTAAGTAATTGTGCCAAATTACCAGCGAATGGGCATCCTTCAAAGACAAATTTATAGATCAGAATGTTAAATCTTAAAATCCAATAGCAAACCAAAATATTCTGTGATGAAAGTAGTATATTTGTGATGATTCTCATATATCATATCTTTTTATTGAAAAACAACAAAAGATTCTGCAAAGTATGGCTGATGCCACTAAAAAAGGTGAACAACCTACAGTACTGTTACTTTGTAGGCCCTGTAATGTAAGTTACAATTACACAAAAGGGCTCATCTCACTTGTGGGCTTTTTCCTTTCTTAACAGCTGCCAGATTAGTAATTTTAAAAGTTAAGTATTCATAAATTACTTTCAGTTTCAATCATCCCCCGTTCTTAGAGCTAGATTCCTCCAAACAATACCTGCTAAAACGACTCTAGATCCATTGCAATATCCATTGTCTTATGCGGTTTAATGACAAAATATTGGCACTGTTTTACGGTAAAAGATTAGTCACTGTCAGAGGCCTATGTAATTTGGACTGGAGGGTTTGTCATGAAATGATATAATACAACAGGGCTTTCGCGATTAGATTTCCACTTTTAGCCTCCTTGACATTTCAAGCTGCATGAACTAATACATCTGTTATTTGTTGATCATTTGATTATTAACATACTTCATAAACCAAATCAGCAAGCCCTGTTGGAGACTGAGAGACAGCTGAAGAGGCAGACTGGATTCTCTTTCACCACACACAGAGATACGTCATACAAGGCAGCCCCTTTACAAAGACAGGAAAAAACATCCTTTGAGAGCACTTGAACGCTGCTGGAACAAAACCCGTCATCACGTCCTAATCTCAAATTTCCGGGCTATTATTTCAGCCCAAATGCCACCTCCTGGCCTTTCTGAATTATTGACAGACATAGACAAATGCAAGGGGAATCCTAAAGATCCTAAACACTGCCTAGGCCTACATGTGTCTGAAACGACTCTCTATTCCTTATATATTACACTGCTTTTCTGCATACACTGAGTAATGCGTTCAGCAATTTTATGTTGACTTTGAGATGAGTAGAGAGGAACAAGCATTCTGACTCATGACAGACCAAAAATATTAAATGTATTAGGTGTGCACAACCGGTTATTCAGGCCGCTTCCCAAATGGCAACCTATTCTGTAAATAGTGCACAATGTTAAGCAGAGGCCTATTTGACCAAACAGAAGGCCATTTGGGACAGCCTCAAATTATTACTGAAATGAATAATGTAATAGCTTATAGGAAACAAAGCTCACAACACCAGGTGATTATAGAGTCAAATTGGCGACCGAACCGAGTGAGACACAGAAAAAAACTGTACTGAATTGAGCTTTATATTTGCTAAAACGGTCCCAGAGATGCAAAAGTTATGTGTGCATGATGGAAAGTAAATTGTAATCCAAGTAACTACATTTGTTTCTTAACCTTTAACTGATGACAAAATAAAAATAACTTAAAGATTAAAAATGAACCAGAATGAAAAAAGGAAAAAAGAACCGTGAGGAAATGTGTTTTAGTCTAATCCACCTCGCTGTCATTGCTGGCCCCCTCGGGCCTCCTCAGCTTGTCCAACTGTTCAATGATCTGTCCATCCCCTCCTCGACGATCCTCTGCTGAAGCACTCAGATGCTCTTCCTCATCCGCATGGCTAACATCCTCCTCCTCATCTGCTTCCTCTTTCTTCTCCTCCTCGCCTTGCACCTCCATGCGGACCTGGCCCTTGAGATCTAGCGGGGGCAGTGTGGCTACGCCTTCCATGCCAGTGCTGTTGTCTCCATTCAGGCCGTGGACTTTGTGGAGGTCTCCCTGTGGATCTTGGGGGCTGTGGTGAACATCTTTGATGGGAGAGGACGTGGCTGACTCGTTGCTGACTGGGGAGATGTCGCTGCTGCTGTTGGTGTGGATAACCGATGGTGAGCTAGTTGAGATGGTGGCCGGCTTCAAGGGCATCTGCCAGGAGGGAATCTTTGGGACGGATGGCGAGGCAGGAAACTGCTTCCTGGAGATAGATACAAAGCAGAGATATTCCTTCCACATGCATCATCTTATCATCAAAATCAAAACCTGCAATGCTTGTCAACAATCAAAAACATCCTAAAACTGTATTACCACTCTTCATAATGGGGAGCCAAGTAAACAATGCACAGTTGTTTGCTCCGGAAGGGTAGTTTCAGCCCAATTCTATCGGTACCAAGGTACAGTTCACAGTAGGTGAGAAGTTTGACCAAACACCCAGACAACTAAAGTATTTAGACAGTGACAAATACTTCATATTTATTTCTCTATATTCTCCTGACACCAGATCACATAGGCCTCTGTCCCCTAACCAGAGGGGCTGAAGGCCTATCAAGCCCACCCTCAGTGTATGCTACTTCTATTTTTGATGCTAAAATGTCCTGTTCTACTATCAAAAATAGTTCATTTAATTTCACTAGGTGAAATAATTAAAAGAAATTTGCCCACAACCAGATGTTCTCCACACATGCTAAAGATTGGCCAAGATATTCAATTATTTTTCATTTCTTCTTTCAAGATCAAAAGGGATCTGCACTAAAAGAACACAAAATGTTTCCTGCCAATTCATGTCAGGTATAAAAAAAGGAAATCTGAGAGAACATACTGGTAACAGATGGGATTTCTGTGTTTTTCTTCACCGATTAACCCCTTACGCAAAACGTATTGTCAAAGTCAAATGAATAGGAGCAAAACAAAAGACTTAAAAGCTTCTCAGGATGTACACGGGAAAACAAACCGTGTACAACCTGACAGTTCTGAGGCACTGTTCTTCTGGCAGATTTTTCTGATGTAAACGGTTGCTTTGAGCCTCATTAGAGGAACTGAGTACAAAAAAATGCATGCTAATGACTACTACAAAACAGAATCCAAGTTATGAGACAGCTTTAACAAAACAATACAACAGTATACTATTGTACTAATATTGTATTACTACTGCATTGGTTTTGCAAACCTATATCTTTGCTGACTTTTTCCAGAATTTTTTACATTTCAGAGAGTGATGAAAAAACATTATATATATTATATATTTTCCATAACCTAATGTAATAGATGGTAACAGGATCAGATTGCTGCTGTTAAGCACTTTTGCTATAGACAAAATATTTTTTCAGATGTGTAGTATATTGATGATATTACGCACAATTTAAGTAGAATCATTATATTGTCGTAGTTAGCTTAAATCCAACTTTTGGAACTGAGGTGTTTTCACCTCTATGGCAGACATTTCCTACTTAGCGTCATGGAGGGAATCACCACAGAGATTTTTAGTAAGTAGAGGAGATCAGAATCCAGAAGGGAAATTAATGTAGTTGTTGTCCTGCCCAGCAGGCTGATGACGAATAATCATCATATATACTACCGATGAAAGGTTATAGAACACCCAGGAATTTACATGGGTTTTGACAGAAATTGACACCTTCATTCACCAAGGTGTCTAAATTTAACAGAGAGTATAGTCATAACATGATTAATTATAGATGAGCTAAAAGTTTGATCATTAGGACTCTGAATTAATGGCTGCAAGTTATATCAGTTGCTTTATCGGGTGAATCAAGGCGCTGCAGCCACTGCACCCAGGGTGAACTTGCACTGGTTGTGTTTGTGTGGAAACTACCCAGCAATGGCAACAGATATAGAAAGTGTTTGTTGTAAATAGTGGGACAGGGCTACATTGGTTTCAAACATCTCTAGCCAAGGATATAATTAAATATGTTTGTTAGATCATCCGCGATGATCATCCACGATTTGATGCTCACATAGACCGTGGTACTCTTCAGTATCCTGAAAATAAACTGGAAAAATCAGCCAAGCCAACAGGGTGTAGATCTAGTAGAGGTAAGGAGCCTGTTAGCATGATTTTGTGGGTAATGTGTGTGTATATACTTGGATGAATGCAATGTAAATTAAAAACTTATCGGTGACAGAATATTGATCACTCTGTACCAATTGGAGCTAGCTAGGTGGTATACCTCTTGATGAACTTCTGGGGAATTAGTGACCAATTGTAACGTTAAAGCATATAACGAATAGCTAATTAGCTTAAGGCGTTTTCTTGGGCAAAGCGGTCACTCAACCTGGGTGTAACATTATCAGCAGCGGTAAAGAGCCAGTTAGCATGATCTATTGTGTATATACATGGATGAAAGTGGCGTAAAATTAAAAGTTATCACGGAGCGATCATTGTTAAATATGTACCTACTGAAGCAAGATAGGTCATATAGCTCCTGGATAATTTTGTGACCTTTTTAAATGTTACTAAGTATGGTGAATAGCTAACTAGGGCACAGGATTCTGAATGTAGTCGTACATGTCAAACGTTCTGAGAATGAAATAGGTATTGGTCTCCACTAAGTTTGCTGCTTCTGTGTTCTTAGATATTTTTGTTAGTAGTTACTATGGTATACCGAAGTATAATTACAAGCATTCCATAAGTGTCAAATGCTTTTATTGACAATTACATAAAGTTTATGCAAAGAGTCAATATTTGCAGTGTTGATCCTTCTTTTTCACAACCTCTGCAATCCACTCTGGCATGCTATAAATTAACTTCTGGGCCACATCCTGACTGATGGCAGTCCATACTTGCATGATCAATGCTTGGAGTTTTCAGAGTTTGTGGGTTTTTGTTTCTCTACCCACCTCTTGAGGATTAACCACAAGTTCTCAATAGGATTAAGGTCTGGGGCTTATTCTTAACACCGGACTGATTGTAGCACTCACCTTGTCTTCCCCTGTCCCCGGGTTTTCCAGATGGCCAAAAAACAATCGAAAATGGAATTCGTCAGAGAAAATTACTTTACCCTCGTCCTCTGCAGTAAAATGTGTTTATGTTTATGTTTTGGATCATTGTCTTGTTGGAAGCCAAATCTCCGTCCCAGTCTCAGGTCTTTTGCAGACTCCATCAGGTTTTCTTCCAGAATGGTCCTGTATTTGGCTCCATCCATCTTCCCATCAATTTTAGCCATCTTCCCTGTCCCTGCTGAAGAAAAGCAGGCCCAAACCATGATGCTGCCACCACCATGTTTGACAGTGGGGATGGTGTGTTCAGGGTGATTGCTTTTACGCCAAACGTAACGTTTTGCATTGTTGCCAAAAAGTTCAATTTTGGTTTCATCTGACCAGAGCACCTTCCTCCACTTGTTTGGTGTGTCTCCCAGGTGGCTTGTGGCAAACTTTAAATGGCACTTTTTATGGATATCTTTCAGAAATGGCATTCTTCTTGCCACTCTTCCATAAAGGCCAGATTTGTGCAGTATACAACTGATTATTGTCCTATGGACAGACTCGCCCACCTCGGCTGTAGATCTCTGCAGTTCATCCAGAGTGATCATGGGCCTCTTGGCTGCATCTCTGATCAGTCTTCTACTTGTATGAGCTGAAAGTTTAGAGGGACGGCCGGGTCTTGGTAGATTTGCAGTGGTCTGATACTCCTTCCATTTCAATATTATTGCTTGCACAGTGCTCCTTGGAATGTTTAAAGCTTGGGAATTTTTTCTGTATCCAAATCCAGCTTTAAACTTCTCCACAACAGTATCTCAGACCTGCCTGGTGTGTTCCTTGTTCTTCATGATGCTCTCTGTGCTTTCAACGGACCTCTGGTACTATCACAGAGCAGGTGCTTATATACGGAGACTTGTTTACACACAGGTGGATTCTATTTATTATCATTAGTTATTTAGGTCAACATTGGATCATTCAGAGATCCTTACTGAACTTCTGGAGAGAGTTTGCTGCACTGAAAGTAAAGGGGCTGAATATTTTGCTCGCCCAATTTGTTTTTTATTTGTTAAAAAAGTTTGAAATATCCAATAAATTTCGTTCCACTTCATGATTGTGTCCCACTTGTTGTTGCTTCTTCACAAAAAATTACAGTTTTATATCTTTATGTTTGAAGCCTGAAATGTGGCAAAAGTTCGAAATGTTCAAGGGGGCCGAATACTTTCGCAAGGCACTGTAGGTTAAGTATGGGAACAGGTAATTTATCGCTGCGCATTGAACAAGTGATATTCTTTTCACTATAGGCCTTTTTGACCCCTGTAAATGCTCTCTAACAAAGCTCAGACAGGCCTGGACATGTACTGGCTTAAACAGGGGGACACGTCTGGCACTGCAGGATTTGAGTCCCTGGCGGCGTAGTGTGTTACTGATGGTAGCCTTTGTTACTTTGGTCCCAGCTATCTGCAGGTCATTCACTAGGTACCCCCGTGTGGTCCTGGGATTTTTGCTTGTCGTTCTTGTGATCATTTTGTGATCATTTTGTACGTCTTCCATTTTCTTAGAATTGCTCCCGCAGTTGATTTCTTCACACCAAGCTGCTTACCTATTGCAGATTCAGTCTTCTCAGCCTGGTGCAGGTCTACCATTTTGTTTCTGGTGTCCTTTGACAGCTCTTTGGTCCTGGCCATAGTGGAGTTTGGAGTGTGACTGTTTGAGGTTGTGGACAGGTGTCTGTTTTACTGATAACAAGTTCAAACATCTGCCATTAATACAGGTAACGAGTGGAGGACAGAGGAGCCTCTTAACGAAGAAGGTACAGGTCTGTGAGAGCCAGAAATCTTGCTTGTTTGTAGGTGACCAAATATTTATTTTCCACCATAACTTACCAATAAATTCATAACAAATCCTACAATGTGATTTTCTGGATTTTTTTTCTCATTTGCCTTTCTTGCGGTTCTAAATAAGCATGCTCCTTTCAAAAAGGTTTAGAACTAAGAGTAGATATAGCCCCTGGTTTACTCCAGAACTCACTACTGCGCAGCAGTCTTCATCGACCTGGCCAAGGCCTTCGACTCTGTTAGACACAACATCCTCAATGGCAGATTAGAGACTGGGATTTTCCAAAGGACTGCCTTGCCTGGTTTACAAATTATTTCTCTGACAGATTCCTGTGTGTTAAATCCTGCTTTCCAGACCTCTGGCTGTCTCTATGGGGGTGCCCAAGGGTTAAATTCTTGGGCCGACTTTATCAAAGTCAAAGTCAAAGTAGTTTATTTATCATATGCATTGAATAACATACATCATCCTATGCAGAGAAATTATTTTTGACATGGCTCGGCGATTCTATGCAGTGGGCTTAAAAACAAGAATTACAACAATATAAGAATTTTAAAATAGTAATGACAATAGTAATAATAATAATAGTAATAATAATAATAATAATAAAACGCTATGAACTGAGCAGTGGTCTGGAAAATATACAACAGTAGAAGTAGTAAATGTTATAGAATTGGCATGGAAAATTTGCTTTTAAAGGTGCATTTGAATTCTGCTACATCAGATGTAAAGAGCATAAGGTGACCAGAGAG